>SDVV010022361.1:0-12964 GCA_016164225.1 Gammarus roeselii | reverse complement strand
ACCTATTACCTTATGAGTAATACGAAAGCTGTCCATCCCTCCGTCCGAATGAGTCACCTGTTAGCCGCCTGCCAGACTCCGGCCGTCCGTGAAAATATGGGGCGCAAACTCCCTAGACTGAAAAGTAACTTTATTTTCCCCTATTTCATTCATTCACTTGCGTTTTGCAGCGTTTTTCTCTACTACTACCATTGTATCTTGTTCAATACCAGTTTAGCGCTGGCCTTCAGAGTTCACACAAGCTGCCGGAAGATGCTTGTTCATTAACCCCCAAGCAGCGACAGTTGCAGGTGGTTTGTTGTGTCTACTCATTTGATGTTTGTTATTATGTTGCTTCTTGCCATTGCGATTACTTTTTCTTTGAAAGGAGGGACCAAAATGTTCGTTCATGTTTGTTAATCATTTGTCCTCTTCCGAACCGGCTATGCTATTCAGCTATGCTTAAAAAAATCCGCATTAGAATTTCCAAAACTCGTATTATTAGAAACGGAAAATTCATTAGAATAAATGCTGATATATATCAAGCCAAAAATGTTATTTACAAAAAATCTTGTCTAGACTGCTTAGACTAAATGAATGGCGGGTCCTATTGAAATAAATTCTCTGTTTGAAAACTGAACAATAAGTACTAAAATCATGTGAAATCATAAATTTTGAAGCTGGGCTCCGCCAAATTCAATGCACAAATCATAGCAAAAAAGTTCGACTGTGAACGTTACCTTTGAGCGGGCTCTCCCGTTTGATCTATGTAGTTACCTTTGAGTGGACTCTCCCGTTTGATCTGTGTAGTTACCTTTGAGTGGGCTCTCCGTTTGATCTATGTAGTTATCTCTGAGTGGGCTCTCCCGTTTGATCGGTGTAGTTTCCTTTGAGTGGGCTCTCCCGTTTGATCGGTGTAGTTACCTTTGAGTGGGCTCTCCCGTTTGATCGGTGTAGTTTTCTTTGAATGGGCTCTCCCGTTTGATCTATGTAGTTACCTTTGAGTGGGCCCTCCCGTTTGATCTCTGTAGTTACCTTTGAGTGGGCTCTTCCGTTTGATCGGTGTAGATACTTTTGAGCGGGCTCTCCCGTTTGATCGGTATAGTTACCTTTGAGTGGGCTTTCCCGTTTGATCGGTGAAGTTACCTTTGAGTGGGCTCTCCCGTTTGATAGACGAAGTTACCTTTGAGTGGGCTCTCCCGTTTGATAGATGAAGTTACCTTTGAGTGGGCTCTCCCGTTTGATCGGTATAGTTACCTTTGAGTGGGCTCTCCCGTTTGATCGGTGAAGTTACCTTTGAGTGGGCTCTCCCGTTTGATAGACGAAGTTACCTTTGAGTGGGCTCTCCCGTTTGATAGACGAAGTTACCTTTGAGTGGGCTCTCCCGTTTGATAGACGAAGTTACCTTTGAGTGGGCTCTCCCGTTTGATGGGTGTAAATTGAACTGATGACAATTGCCCGAGAGTCGAGGGCCAGTGGCAGTGCCAATAACGGTGTCTTGTCTCCTAATCAGGAAATAATCTGAACTTGATGGCCCTCTTGGAGGCAGAGTGCTGGACTGGAGGACCTTTAATATTATTCCAGGCCACTATTGATGTCAAGGTGGAGTGCACTGTTCACAGCGCTCGGAAAAAAGCGACCGGTAACAATCAAAAGTCAAGTGATTGCTCATAAAAGCTTCGTTGAAACGCTGTCGAATGCACGAGAGTATCTCTTGTCGTTGCTACTTTCTTTGTTTCTAGTTTGCAATGCACAATGAAGCGTTTGTAGGTTAATTATCTAAAGTTGATGAAGTAGAGATGCTCTACTTTATTGATTAGAGTATGGAATAGAGCAAACATATCTACAGAATATTGTTATAAGTTAAGCTTGTTTATTTTTACGTTGCTAAGTTTCATCATTGGACTGCCTAACAGTACTAGAACATCTTTCATGTCATTCATTTTGACAGATCAATCGTTCGTCAATTTTTTTAGATACTATTTTTTGTTTGACAGTTTTTTTTACGTTAGGCACTGCGCGCTGATAATTATTATAACAAATTGCGCCAATTTTTATGCATTGTTATTAAAAGTAGAGCCATTTTTATTTGCAGAATTATACTTGTAATGCAATTTTATTTGCATAATATTAGATGTAATGCATTTTCTACAACACAATAATTAATATGCATTTCTGTGATGTAGTTTTTGCTTCCACATTATCTGAGAAATTACGTGCATGTTTATCTGATCATATTTCCTGAATGGAAAGCGGCTTTTGAAGCTAAATCTCTTTCCAATAGAGAATAAATCTTTTTGTTTCGCACAAGGGACAGAGGAATTTTCTCTAACTGTCATTGAAACTAAATCTCTGTCTTACGCAGAATAAATCCTTTTGTTTCGCACAAGGGACAGAGGAATTTCCTTTAACTGTTATTGAAACTAAATCCCTATCTTACAAAGAATAAATTCTTTTGTTTCGCACATGGGACATATGAATTTCCTCTAACTGTCATTGAAACTAAATCTCCATCTTATAGCGAATGAATCTTTTTGTTTCGTACTATGGACAGTAGAATTTCCTCTTATGCTGCATCGCAAAAGTATAGCATGAATTAAAAAAACGAGAGAAACGGATAAGATTAAAACGCGAGAGATAAATGGGAGTAGTAAGTCACCATCGACTCCACCTCCTGTATGTACGCATGAAATACAGGCGAAGAAGAGGTCCCGAAATTCACTAGAAGAAAATAAACGTCGATAATATTTTTCCTTCTGTACGGCCATGGGGTTCTAAAGTTGGCCATGAGGAATTCTTCGCGGCAGGGGCTGAGGTGTGAGCTAAAAGCCCTGTCGAACCCCCGCTGCTAGGTTGACTTATTTACAGCTCCTGCTGTTCCTGACAGCTTTCAACGCCTGCCGTGATTATAACCCTGCATTCTACGCTGCTGCTTTTCTTGACTGCTTTCAGCGCCTGCTGTGATTATAACCCTGCATTCTACGCTGCTGCTTTTCTTGACTGCTTTCAGCGCCTGCTGTGATTATAACCCTGCATTCTACACTGCTGCTTTTCTTGACTGGTTTCAGCGCCTGCTGTGATTATAACACTGCATTCTACGCTGCTGCTTTTCTTGACTGCTTTCAGCGCAAGCTGTGATTATAACACTGCATTCGACGCTGCTGCTTTTCTTGACTGCTACTAGCGCAAGCTGTGATTATAACCCTGCATTCGACGCTGCTGCTTTTCTTGACTGCTTTCAGCGCCTGCTGTGATTATAACCCTGCATTCTACACTGCTGCTTTTCTTGACTGGTTTCAGCGCCTGCTGTGATTATAACCCTGCATTCTACGCTGCTGCTTTTCTTGACTGCTACTAGCGCAAGCTGTGATTATAACCCTGCATTCGACGCTGCTGCTTTTCTTGACTGCTTTCAGTGCATGCTGTGATTTTAATCCTGCATCCAACGCTGCTGCTTTTCTTGACTGCTTTCAGCGCAAGCTGTGATTTAACCCTGCATTCAACGCTGCTGCTTTTTTTGACTGCTTTCAGCGCCTGCTGTGATTATAACACTGCATTCTACGCTGCTGCTTTTCTTGACTGCTTTCAGCGCATGCTGCGATTATAACCCTGCATTCGACGCTGCTGCTTTTCTTGACTGCTTTCAGCGCCTGCTGTGATTATAACACTGCATTCTACGCTGCTGCTTTTCTTGACTGCTTTCAGCGCCTGCTGTGATTATAACCCTGCATTCTACGCTGCTGCTTTTCTTGACTGCTTTCAGCGCCTGCTGTGATTATAACCCTGCATTCGACGCTGCTGCTTTTCTTGACCGCTTCAGCGCCTGCTGTGATTATAACACTGCATTCTACGCTGCTGCTTTTCTTGACTGCTTTCAGCGCCTGTTGTGATTATAACACTGCATTCTACGCTGCTGCTTTTCTTGACTGTTTTCAGCGCCTGCTGTGATTATACCACTGCATTCTACGCTGCTGCTTTTCTTGACTGCTTTCAGCGCATGCTGTGATTATAACCCTGCATTCTACGCTGCTGCTTTCCTTGACTACTTCCAGTGCCTGCTGTGATTATAACCCTGCATTCGACGCTGCTGCTTTTCTTGACTGCTTTCAGCGCCTGCTGTGATTATAACACTGTATTCTACGCTGCTGCTTTTCTTGACTGCTTTCAGCGCCTGCTGTGACTATAACACTGCATTCTACGCTGCTACTTTTCATGACTGCTTTCAGCGCCTGCTGTGATTATAACACTGCATTCTACGCTGCTGCTTTTCTTAACTGCTTTCAGCGCATGATGTGATCCTAACCCGGAATCCGACGCTGCTGCTGTTCCTGAGTGCTTTTGTCAAAAGCTGTGATTATCCCACTTCCGAATCTTTTTTTGACACTGATGTTGTACACCGATTTGATAAATTGTGCTAGATTTACTATAGTAGACAAGGCACAGTGTGAACGTTGGAAAAGAAAAGGCAGCTTCCTTCTGCTGATTTTGTCATGTCTGAAAGTATTGCACGCTTGTAAAGAATCGTTCGGGAATAAAAGTGAAAGTTGAACACAAACTTGTAACATGTAACAGGGTTTGCCAAGAATGTATTCAGAAGGTACTGTGGTCATTTTATTCTGAAAATCGTATGGAACACCTTGGAATCGCTTTTTGGGACGTTGTTGATCAAAGATGTTAATGATGATAGATGCTGTTGATGATAGTCGTTGTTGATGATATATATATGTTGTTGATGATAGACGCAGTCGATGATACTTGTGGTTCATGATTAACGTAATTGATAATCTACGTTGTTGTTCGTCGACGTTGATGATGATGGACGTTGTTGTGGATAGGAGTGTTGATGATAAATTATTGATATTGAAAGACGTTGTGGTTGATAGATGTTGTTGATAGTAGACGCTGTTGATACTAGACGTTGTGGGTGATAGACATTGTTGTTGTTAGACGTTGTTATTGATTGAATTGTCTAATTAGACTTTCTTGACGTATAGCAAGTGACACCTTTGGAACTGCAGTATTTTCCATTTATTCGATGATTAATTTATTAGCGAATCTGCTAACATTACACTTTCTTGGTTGGGGAGCGGCTTACATAAATCATACTGGCTATCTCTTTACACTTCCTCAATTGAGGAGCGGCTTACACAAATCATACTGGCTATCTCTTTACTCTTCCTCAATTGAGGAGCGGCTTACACAAATCATACTGGCTTTCTCTTTACACTTCCTCAATTGAGGAGCGGCTTACACAAATCATACTGGCTATCTCTTTACACTTCCTCAATTGAGGAGCGGCTTACACAAATCATACTGGCTATCTCTTTACTCTTCCTTAATTGAGGAGCGGCTTACACAAATCATACTGGCTATCTCTTTACACTTCCTCAATTGAGGAGCGGCTTACACAAATCATACTGGCTACCTCTTTCCACTTCCTCAATTGAGGAGCGGCTTACACAAATCATACTGGTCACCTCTTCACTGTTCCTTGATAGAGGAGCGGCTTACAACAATGATACTGGCTATCCCTTTACCCTTTCAAGTTGAGGAGCGGCAGAGTGCAATAATACTCGCACACTCGTTGATTTGTGAGGGAAACTGGATATATATATCGTGGAAATTTTAAAAAATCCATCTTTTTGATTCTGGAATTCACACAAGTTTACAACCTGGCCTATCATATGCACAAGATGTTTAATAATCCTATAATACAAATCATCCCAATAAGCTGGGTTACATTATCCAATGAATATTTTATTTCGAGAAAAATACGAGATCGTTTGTGAGGACCCGTCAGCCATATGAGTCGTCTTCGTCGCGCAAAGTATATATGAAATACTACGTTAAGGGAAAATGAAGCTCACTTCCGAGCTGGATAGGTAAGGAAATAATAGGCCGCTCTTTCCGTCTGACTATATTCCCCACATATCAACTAATTAGTTTCTAAAACTGCTATATTTCGGACACTAACTGTGTTCCTTATCAAACAGGCTAAGAAAATATGTAAAATTCAAAAATGACTTAAATGGAATGAAATATGGTAACTAATAAAAAAAGGGTATGAGATGGCCACGCAAACAAGTAACTGTTTGCGTGGGTATCTCCTACCCTTTCCTTTTATTAGTTACTATATTTCTTTCCATTTAATTCATTTTCGAATTTTACACCTTTTTTAGCCTGCCTGATGAGAAACACAGTTAGTGTCCGAAATATAGCAGTTTTAGAAGCTACTTAGTTAATATGTAGTTAATATAGAGTTTAAAAAATGCGGCTTATTAATCCCTTAAAGACCACATCATCCACTGCAATTTTGGAACTAATCAATTTTTGTCCAGCTGATATCGAAATATTTTGAATGGCAATCAACGGATATTTTGAACTGCCCGGAAATGAAGCCATATGCCGAATTATGTCATGTACGCATATGTGCGTTCATTATGTCATGTACGCTTATGTGCGTTCATTATGCCATGTACGCTCATGTGCGTTCATTATGTCATGTACGCTTATGTGCGTTCACAATGTCGTGTACACCTATGTGCGTTAATTATGTCATGTACGCTTATGTGCGTTCATTGTGTCATGTACGCCTGTGTACGTTCATTATGTCACGTACGCTTATGTGCGTTTATTATGTCATGTACGCGTAGGTGCGTTCATTATGTCATGTATGCGTATGTGTGTTCATTTTGTCACGTACGCGTATGTGCGTTTATTATGTCATGTACGCGTAAGTGCGTTCATTATGTCGTGTACGCTTATGTGCGTTCATTATGTCATGTATGCGTATGTGTGTTCATTTTGTCACGTACGCGTATGTGCGTTTATTATGTCATGTACGCGTATGTGCGTTCATTATGTCGTGTACGCTTATGTGCGTTCATTATGTCATGTACGCTTATGCGCGTTCATGACCTCGTTTAATATTAGTGAATGTTAGTTTGAACTGGAATTTCTAAACATAATGATTAAAAATGTTTGTATGGCATGCAGGTTGTCACAAATATGTTCATTTAGTCAAGGACCTGATAATACTAAGACCATCACATGGACTAGGGTACAAATAATCCAAGTCTCTCAACAAAACTCAAATTTTAAACTAATCTGGACTGTTTGGTCCATTATAATGTGTGTGCATCAATGTGTTTCAAGTGAAAAATAATGCCAATTTCTTGAAAAATGCAATACACTTGCTTAGATCACAATATTTTCCATTCCCCAGTTTTCCATGAACATTTTCCCCGTATTCCACCCGTCATGCTTCCGTCCCGCCCTTATGCGGGAACCCTGTCCTTTAATGCAGCAGTAATGTTGCATAATTACCTACACCACTTTCCGCTCTACACCCCTACCCTCCTAGGCCACTTTTCCCAGGCTACTCTATGGGCGGGTAACTCCAAGCCAGTCCTTTTATATAGATGCTGCAGGAGAAAAGGAGTGTTGGGCAAGCCCGCAGCGGCCATCTTTTATGCAAGGCAAGTGGGCCGGAAAATGAGTCTGGAGCTTTGTTTGCTCTCTGAGAAAACAGACTCTTGATGGTAAAGTACGGACTCTTGCTGGAGAAATACAGACTCTTGATAGAGAAATGCAGACTCGTGATGGTAAAGTACGAACTCTTGCTGGAGAAATACAGACTTGATGGAGAGAAGCAGACTCGTGATGGTAAAGTACGGACTCTTGCTGGAGAAACAGACTCTTGATGGAGAAAAGCAGACTCGTGATGGTAAAGTACGGGCTCTTGCAGGAGAAATACAGACTCTTGATGGAGAAAAGCAGACACGTGATGCTAAAGTACGGACTCTTGCTGGAGAAAACAGACTCTTGATGGAGAAAAGCAGACACGTGATGGTAAAGTACGGACTCTTGCTGGAGAAATACAGACTCTTGATGGAGAAAAGCAGACTCGTGATGGTAAAGTACGGACTCTTGCTGGAGAAATACAGACTCTTGATGGAGAAAAGCAGACTCGTGATGGTAAAGTACGGACTCTTGATGGAGAAATACAGACTCTTGATAGAGAAATGCAGACTCGTGATGGTGAAGTACGGACTCGTGCTAGAGAAATACAGACTCTTGATGGAGAAATGTAGACTATTGATGGTAAAGTACGTACTCCTGCTAGAGAAATATAGACTCTTGATGGAGAAATGCAGACTCGTGATGGCAAAGTACGGACTCTTGGAGAATCACAGACTTGTGATGAAGAAATGCAGACTCGAGATAGTGAAATACAGACTCGTGATGAAGAAATGCAGACTCGTGATAAATAAATACAGACTCGTGATGAGAAATACAAACAGATCATATAAAAATACAGGTTCGCGCTGGAGAAATGCTGACTCGTCATGGAAGAATATGTATCAGTGATGGATTAATTCAGACTCGTGATGGGCAAATTTGCCTTCGTGATCGCGTGTTGGACACAATATGGACTCGTGATAGAAAAACTGCAGACGGGTGAGGAAAAACTGCAGACTCGAGATGAAAAAACACAGTCTCATTATGAAGAAATACAGACTCGTGATGAAAAAACACAGCCTCATTATGAAGAAATACAGACTCGTGATGGAAAAATACAGTCTCATGATGGAGAAATGCAGACTCATGATGGAAAAATACAGACTCGTCATGGTAAAATATTGATTCGTCGTGGACGCATGTGAACTCGTGCTTAGCAGTTGCAGACTCGTGATTGGCAGAGGCCGACTGGTCATGGGCAAAGGCCGACTGGTCATGGGCAAAGACAGACTAGTCATGGGCAAAGGCCGACTGGTCATGGACAAAGGCCGACTGGTCATGGACAAAGGCAGACTGGTCATATTCAAAGGCCGACTGGTCATAGACAAAGGCAGACTGGTCATGTTCAAAGGCCGACTGGTCATGGACAAAAGCAGACTGGTCATGTTCATGGGCCGACTGGTCGTAGACAAAGGCAGACTGGTCATGTTCAAAGGCAGACTGGTCATGGGCAAAGGCCGACTGGTCATGGACAAAGGCCGACTGGTCATGGACAAAGGCAGACTGGTCATGTTCAAAGGCCGACTGGTCATAGCCAAAGCAGACTGGTCATGTTCAAAGGCCGACTGGTCATGGGTAAAGGCAGACTGGTCATGGGCCAATCATGACGAGCGGTGGGTAAATATAGGTAATTGCCTGTATTTACCCATTGAAATGATAATTCACACTAGATCGAACGATTTTTAATTTTGATACATCTGTCATTGCTAACATGCTTTTGTTTTCTGTCAATAGTTCATTACAACGTTAGAAACTGTTCATCTCGTGTCTGACATGCTACAATCTTTTCCTGAAAAAACTAGAGCGGCATTTGAAACAGTTGATGAGGGTATTCAGTTGATGAGGGTATTCTGTTGATAAAGTTGCAAGCATAAGATTTTTGTGTGAACCGCTGGTTCATTGTTTGGTAGTGTTTTATCTCAGTGCAATCGACATGCATGGTGCCAATCACAGTACATTTTCTATAAGAAATCTTATGTTTTATTCTGTGTAATCTTTTTACCGAATAATAAATCAGGAGTTTGACTGATTCATGTACTATCAACTAATGATGCCGTCTCTCAAGCCCAATTCGAAAACTTCGACCAAACCGTTGTTCATATCGAATAGTTTCCATTGCATTTTTCGACGTGATTTGCAGGTAACAGCAGCCAATAAAAGAGAAGTTATTTCAGCTCGCTACTCCTCCACATCGACCCCAAATGCCAAGTGTTATTTCAGCTCGCTACTCCTCCACATCGACCCCAAATGCCAAGTGTTATTTCAGCTCGCTACTCCTCCACATCGACCCCAAATGCCAAGTGTTATTTCAGTTCGCCACTCCTCCACATCGACCCCAAATGCCAAGTGTTATTTCAGCTCGCTACTCCTCTACATCGACCCCAAATGCCAAGTGTTATTTCAGCTCGCCACTCCTCCACATCGACCCCAAATGCCAAGTGTTATTTCAGCTCGCCACTCCTCCACATCGACCCCAAATGCCAAGTGTTATTTCAGCTCGCTACTCCTCCACATCGACCCCAAATGCCAAGTGTTTATTGTAGCGACAGATTATTGATACTATTGCGTAGCTTTCAGTTTAGTCTGTCATAATCGGTTTTATGATCAGTTTTTGATAAACATGATCATAGATGTCATATCTAACTCGCAACATAAGTTTTCTTGAACAATCGGTTTCCAAAAAGTGCGTTATGAAAGTTTTATCTTGTTGTATTACGTGACATGTATTAATTCATGACCATTTTTTGGGATTGAAATGAATACAGGATATCAAAGAAGCTTTTTATGCCCTCGATTTCGGTAAGCATTTTGTGCCCTTCGTCTCCCTCGTGCAAGTCAATCCAGGGGTGACAAATGCTGCGATGAACTGGGCGCGGCCCTTAAGGCCATTAGGGAGCTGCTTTCATGTCCTGCTTTGGAGGAGGCTGCCATTTCGGTCAATTAAAAGGGGCGTTTGTGCTCTACAAAGGGCCATTCTGAGCTGTAATGGATGGCATTGAAACGGGTTGTGCCCTTTGAACGTTTCAATGTAAGACCGGTAATAAATTAATGTTCACTCAGCAGTAAAAGATGGTCCGCTAGTTTCATCCTTGTGGAGAACTCGTATGATGCTGAACAAAGCTAATATAACTGGGCAAAAAGAATGTATTGCAGTTATTTTTTTATCACTTCTCGTGACCCTCCCTCTGAAAACTTTACACACTCATCGATCGTTTATTGAGAGGGTAATGCAACAGCGATCGTTTATTGAGAGGGTTATGCAACAGCGACCGTTTATTGAGAGGGTAATGCAACAGCGATCGTTTATTGAGAGGGTAATGCAACAGGCGAACGGCTGATATGTTAAGATGTCTTTGTAGCATTACCACTTTGCATGAAGTTGAGTAATTCAATACTTTTAGGCGGGCAATTTACAGAGCTTACACGCTATTCAACTCAAAAACTCCTTGAATCCATTTTATTTATAAATTTGTTTATTCAACATAATTCATTGCAGCAAAAAACATTTATTCAGTTGGCTTGAATTTTTTTTCCAACTCTGCCGCCGGTGTTGCCATGCAATTGCACCGATCAAATAAACGGTGAAAATATGAAACGAAAAAACAACTTCATTACGATTGGTGACTGCAGAGTCGTCCAATCAGTTCTTGGTTTTAGAGTTCAGATTGAATGCCTTTTGAACAATTAATTATATCAACACCTTATTGCTTTGTTGACCAAATGTTCTTTAATTAGTTCATTACGTTCCTATGAAGAGATGATGGATTATCGTAATCCCTGTCATTCATTGGCTATTTACCTCAAATATAATTTTCATGTGTGGTTTTCATCATATATGTTTGAGTTAACAGAGCCTCTCTATTTCCAAGTTATATTTTTTTTATAATCTTGATGTTGACACTGGCCAATACTCACCTCAGATTTGTTCTGAAGAATTGGCGTGGCCGCTCTTGCTATGTACAGGTAGAGTCGTTGCACAGGCAGATTCAGAAATGTTACCCCTGGAGACAAGATAAGGGAAGGTCAGGATGGGTAAAATGAAATACGTTAGCTTGTTAAACTGGAAAAAATCTGATATTAAATTACAACGTATGCCTCTGCATATATGCGCATTGTGCTTTCTGTAGTTGACAGACAGAACACGCACACATAAATGATATGGATGTTTGTACTCAGAATAGTTAACTGTTAGCCCCAGTGCACGCATCGGGCTGTGGTACTCACACAGATTTGTATTTTATTTTGGCTTCATGAAGCCAAATTATCAGTTGCTGCCCTCTTGTCTATGAGTAAATGAAAGTATCAGACAATTAAATATCTGTTGTAGTGTTTCATTTACAAAAAGTTAATCATACAATATCTGCGTACAAAAGTTTACATGAACTAAATGTTAGCCTCGGAATACCTCTTTAGATTAGTTTCCCATAAATCGTGTATTAATCGAACGTTGGAATTCAATTCATTAGCTCCACCAGAGTCAGAAAAGTGTTCGAAAGTGATAGCACCGATTGGAGGATTCATCATTAATGCTTGAAATAGAATCGAGGACAGCGTTTATGTTTCAATAGTGAATTCAAGATCCGTCAATGTGATGAAATAATCTTATCAAGAAGTAAACAACTCGCATGTTTTACTTATTCCATCCCATGTCCTTCCCACATCTAGTTCCTCAATGACCTCATCTAGCTCCTTTATGACTTCAACTAATTCTTCTACCACCTCATCTCGCTCCTCAACCTCATTTAGCTCCTCTACGACCTCATCTATCTCCTTTATGATCTCAAGTAGCTCTTCTATGACCTCATCTAATTCCCTTATACCTCATCTAGCATCACTATGAAGTCAACTAGATCTTCTATGACCTCATTTTTCTCCTCTGCGACCTCATCTAGCTCCTCTTTGACCTCAAGTTGCTCCTCTATAGCCTCAAGTTGCTCCTCTATAGCCTCAACTAGCTCCTCTGTGGCCTCACGTTGCTCCTCGATAACCTCAACTAGCTCCTATGTGACCTCACGTTGCTCCTCTATAACCTCAACTAGCTCCTATGTGACCTCACGTTGCTCCTCTATAACCTCATCTAGCTCCTCTTTGACCTCACGTTGCTCCTCTATAACCTCAACTAGCTTTTCTGTGACCTCACGTTGCTATTCTATAACCTCAACTAGCTCCTCTGTGACTTCACGTTGCTCCCCTATAACCTAAACCAGCTCCTCTTTGACCTCAAGTTGCTTCTCTATAACCTCAACTAGCTCCTCTGTGACCTCACGTTGCTCCTCTATAACCTCAACTAGCTCCTATGTGACGTCACGTTGCTCCTCTATAACCTCATCTAGCTCCTCTGTGACCTCACGTTGCTCCTCTATAACCTCAACTAGCTCCTATGTGACCTCACGTTGCTCCTCTATAACCTCAACTAGCTCCTATGTGACCTCACGTTGCTCCTCTATAACCTCAACTAGCTCCT
>SDVV010022360.1:0-12964 GCA_016164225.1 Gammarus roeselii | reverse complement strand
TGAATATATATATATATATATATAAATATATATAAAGTTTATATACATACCTATATATGTACATATATATATATATACATGCCAGATCTTGAAGAAATCACTCACCACCGACATGAAGAGCAGGACAGGTACCAAAAAATCATTTGGGAACACACCACTGGGCTGATCTTGATTACGGACAATTTGATGAATGAAATCTATAAGTTCCACAGCTAGTAAGATGGCAGAACATACCTGAAAATGACATCAAATTGAAAGGATTAGTTAACCAACATGAAGTGAGAAATGGTTACCAATCTAGCCCTGTTCTTAAAACGATAGTCATAGTGCAAATCATAAATGAAGTGCTTTAAGAAGAGAGAAATATACATAATACCACGCTCAACAGACATGTCCCAACACAAATAAGTGGTAGGAAGATAAATATATATTTTCTAAAACGCACAAGTTGAGTTGTATTTAACAATCAACTTAGCACATGAGAAATTTAACTTTAGATAGAAATTAGTAAAAGAGCAATTAAAATTATGTAGAGGGGACTAAATATGCATAAAAGCAGAATGCAATTTCTACCAATAAACCATAAGTCAACAATAAATAAAATGAGCTCAACTGAAAAAAAATCAAATTAATTTGCTTTTTCATAACATGACTTGAATGTTGCCAACAATAATATAAAGTAATGAGGGTAGAAAGGACAAATTCAATAATTTGCCAATAACACATCCCCTCTGCGGTGGTGTAGAAGAGGCAATTGCTCTCCTCCACAAACCAAATCTTGCACGTCAATGATGATAAAAAACAACATGTCATTTTGAGCTCAAACATTCCACGTGTATAATGGTCTTGCTAATTATGTCTTATAATGTGAAAAAAACATCTAAGTCAACTTTGAATTACCTAAACCCTAAGGTAGCTACTCAAAACATTTCCTCCACCTTGTGGACAGAGTCCTGAAATTAATTGGGAATAGTGGCCCTTTCTACAACTCAACGTATAGTAGGGCAAATCTCATTTAGGCTGCATTTTGTAACATATTTTCTCTCTATCATACCAAACAATAATGGAAGAAATCATCAGTTGAAAATGGTGGACTGTTTTAAATAATGAATGTTAGTAACACTCATCAATAAAAGGTTTGTTACTTCATTGCCTTCAGAGTAAAATAGGCCATGACTTTGCATACTGAAAAATCTTTCATTCAGCAGTAAAAGCAAAAAACTCTGGGCAGAGCTCAGTGCAAAACAAAATGTCTCCCTGTCTTACATTTCAATCCCATGTGGCACAGCCCAAAATAGGGGAAATACTTCACCTACTTCAGTTCATATACATCCATGACTAGTATGATACCATATTTCTTAACTTGCACAATTTGAACACAAATTAATTTCTACTCACTGATTTCTCTGCTCTTAACATCTAGTGTGGTACCATTTACTGTAATCTATTGCAGCAAGGTGTTGAGTACACTGTCACTCCTTTTCCACAGCACCCACAAAGCCAGCTTACTGAATGAATTTGTTTTGCTCTCTTCTAGTTACCATCACCATGGACATTTTTGAAGATTTATCCTAAACTTTTTACCTTAATTTCATTCACTTAACATAACAATTGTCAGCTCTTCTAATTCTGCAGGCAGCACCTGATCATCAGCACAAAGCAGCTACCTATCTTCTCTCTTATTTGTTGCTAAAAAAAATGTTAAATACCATCACATTTATTTAATGACACCCTCTCTTTAGATGATATTTTGTAGCTAATAGCTACAATAAGGAATGGGTTTATTATTATTATTTTCTTCATAACAGAATCAGTAACACACAAAAATTCTTAGTAAAAACTTCACTCACCAACTTGGAAATATTAAAGAAGCTCCATGGTATAAGTTGATCTTTGCTCTTGAAGATATAATGCACTTCAAGAGCTGCAAAGAGCCAAAGGAAGCCACAAGGCACCCACACCAACACTGTCTTCTCAAAACAAGGAGTGAACTCAGGGTCCGTAGTGTTCCATGTCAGTTCAGAATTCTGAAATAAAAAGGACTAGTTTTTAGTATGCTCACACAAGGAGTATATTTTTGGAGACTGGAAAGAAAATTAATAGAATTATAGAAAATGCTTTGCTACCCCTGATCAAACCTGCATCCAGTCATAACCCTGAAAGCCACAGGGCCCCAAGGAAATGTAAAATCCCTCATCATAGGCTGAACTATGAGTCTAACCAAAAGTTCTTTCAGACAGTGACAAAGAAATGCTAACCCACTATCTTTAGATGTTACATAGCTACATACTAAAGGGTGTAGAAGGATTGAAGTTGGCCTTGTGGACATTAAAATCATCACTAACAAGTCAATGCTCATTTTAAAAGTTCTAAGAATCTATAAGACATCATGAATGTTGGCTACAATATGACATAGCTATAGTGAGTTTTTCTGTAAATTAGAAATTTGCTATGAAATATTAGGAGAAAAAAATTATGACCCATTTGCTCCCAGGAGCCAATAGCTCAAAATCATCATGGGAAGTTGGCCATTTTGAGCTACCATCAGGATTTTAAAATTGACTTCTTAACTAATGCAACAATGTGCAGTTTCTTTTTTTTTTTGCAATTTTTGGATCTCTTGCATGTTGTCAAACAACACCTTTTCTAATTTTTTTTATTGCAGTTCATAAGATTTTCTCTATTTTAATCAACAGTTATAGCTAACTGGTTCCCTTACAAATGTTACCAATGATTATATATATCTTGTTTACCAGAATTTTTAAATTTCTTTCAAGTCCCACTGCCAACAAGTGAAAAGGAATAGGAGGTTTGATAGCCTTGTTGAAGGTGGCCAGTGAATGGTCATTTTCAATTGATTTTGACAGCTATTTCCATACGTTAGGATGTCTACCAGCTGATGTCACTTGAATAAATGTTCAATCTACTATCTTAACCTTGAAAATATGCTTTTTCATACTTGACTCCCACAAAAGCACCTTCCAAATCTCAAACTTCAACTTGCCCATTGACCTGTCTCCCTCTCACTAATTTCAATGACCTATCAAAGCCAGGTTAGTTCATAGACTTTATAGCTACACAAAAATTTGAAGAAAACTCTTGATGTCATCTTTTATGTGGTTTGTGACAAACAAAATTGCATATCCATACAAATATAAATAGTGGTAACCTTACACTTGTAGCTACAAAAAAATGTTAATTTTCAGAGTCTTTGTATTTGATTTTTATTATAACATATGTATTATCTATTTTTTGCTTTGTTTCAAATGCAACTATTTTCAAGTTAGTTACCCGTATAGCTAATAAGAAAGCAACAAACAGAGATAAATCTTCATTAAGAGCAATTATAGCCAATTTATATCATTTTTGAGCAATTAAAGTGTGTTTGTACTTGCATTTTGGCAAATTTATATTTGTACTAGTAATAAAACTATATTTCAAAAATGTTGGCATGGAAAAAAAATTCATGCCTCAATCTCATTGGTTAACTACCTACCTTATGTTCAGCTACATATTAGAAGAATAATATGTTAGATCAATAAGATAATACAATGAAAACATTAAACAAGTTGCTAGCCACAATACTTTGAAACAAATCCTGCATCACAGGACTTTCCTACACACAGCTATGGAAAAGCAAATGTACCAATTATGACGCTTGGAGACCAGTAATGATACCTTGGTCGGGCAGAAGAGTAAGATCATGGAATGGTGCAAAAAGGTTGTCAATAGCTCAGCGGTTTGTAAACACAGAGCTCTAAACCATCTTTCTGCACCATTCCATTGTTGAATGATATGCAGCCATTCATTTATTTGTTGATCGCAGGGTTGACATTGATTAAACAATCAGGGTTGCCAATAAGGAGCAGCCAAACTAGCTTTTTTTCAAACAACGCAATAACTGCTGCTAAAAAATCCTGATGACATATCAATACGTGAATCTTCTAAATCATAAATTTCTATTCTTCTAATAGGCAAAAAAAAAACATAAACACAGTAGCCATAGTTATCAATAAGCAGTAGTAACTGACAAGTAGCTAGTACTAAGGGAAGGCCTAGGAACCAGGAATTAACCAACATTCATTATTATTAGTCCTAACTCCTTATTCATTATACTCTTTAGTTAGCTACTAACAAGTAATAATTACTGTACAGCATGTCTGTGAAGAAAAGTTATTAAAGATGCAGAGCCTATTGGTAGGTAAATACCTTAAGCTCAAATCATTGAATCATATCAGTATAAATTCTATAATACTGTAGGTAGCTAATTGAGTTTCACCATATACACATCACACCTATATTATTTCATTAGAATTCAGTATAATAGTATTATTAATTATTACTATGAGCACAGCTATCACTATTATAACAATAGAATTCAGTACAATAGTATTATTAGTTATTACTATCAGTATCCTATCATTCTCATATCATTTATATGTGCCATACCTATACCTGTCATTGGGCGATGTGACCAACATCACATTATAGCTTATATATCAATGTCTATCTAGAAACAACCAAGTAAAAGTAAAAGTGAATGTTTTTTTCTGCATTTTTTTATGATTGGAGAATTTTTATTTTGTGATTTGCAAATCATTGCAACAGGCAACTTGTCAATGTGAATTGTAGTAGCAACCTATGTAGCTACAATATTTCAATTACTTGGAAAAAAAAATCAAAATCATTCATAGATTATGAGGAATGGTATGGCTATAGCTAAGGGGTGGATGAGGACACTGGAGCCTGGTTAATTTCCAGGTTTCTCATTATGGATAATAGTCATAATGATATGATTACCTTATACTTTGGATTGTAAATTTGCTGTCAGAATATTTAAAAAAATGAAAGATCACATATAAAAAAAAGCATTAAAAATTATGATTTTCATTCATTCAGAAACAAAATCACCAATCATGGTTGATCCATCATTAACAATACCTTAACCCTACAATAGAGTAGCTACCATAGAGAAGAAATACTTTGACTGGTAGACTTCTCTGACTAGCTTCTATTTCTTGAATTCAAATAGCTGAAATCATATTTCCTATGTTTCTAATAACTGATGAATAGAAAATTAATTTTACTTCAGGATTTGGATTAGCTAGTTACAATCTGACCTAGAAACCCAATTTTCTCACCATTTGGTAAAAAAAATGACAGTCAAAGAAGTCAATAAGTGTAAGTAGCTTTAGACTGAGGAAGATTAATAAGAAAATGAGGAAATCAGCAACAAAATATTACATGTATACTCACCCAGAAATCTGATCCACAAAATTCGTCCATCCCTCCATCTCCAGCCATTTCTTTACTGTTGTCAGCAGTTTATCACAAATAAATAATAGCTAGCTAACACACTAATATACTGTTGAAAGAAAATTATATATTAAATAGCTACTTTCAAATAGAGTGGTTAACTGGCTACTAATTATTCAGGACATGGTTAAAATACTGTACATCCATTCAACAATATAAACTAGTATGACATTTTTTTACAACTGACAAGTCATTTTCTACGAATGTCCTATGCAACAGTGTAATGGGCAGTCTTAGTCCAACAAATTTTCAAATACCTCACAGGAATGAACGTACAAGATGTAGCTACTTCGGATATAGCTACATACTTTATAATTCCATAATTCCAAACAACCTTTAGCTACTGCAAGTCCTTTCTAAAACCCTGAAATAATAATGCATCAAGTATGATGAATTGTATGAATACTATATTTGGTACCTATATGAAATGTGAAAATATTAAAAAATATGTATACAAAATATCATCTTATCTACTTTAGAGAACTATTTGCAGTAACATGCCATGCACAAAAATAAACATATTTTACTATGGTATTGTTGTGATGGCACTTTGGTGCTATCATAGCTGCCCAATACATCAGCAGAGCCTATGTGCAGAGAAGGGCAGGAGGCACAATCAAAGTGGTACATCAGAATTGGGGAAACACAGCAAAATAATGGGTCAAACTATCTAGGAATTTGTGCTTCTAGCACCTGATTGTATAGCAATTCAGTTTATGACACTTATGACAGGGAAAAAATGTTTTAGAAAATTTAGTTAACATCAATAGGCTAGTCAAATTCTAAAAATTCATCATAGCTACATTAGATCAGAATGAACTTGCGTTTAGCAAGTGATACCTGTCAACTGTACTAGTCCAGCAGGCAAGCCAGTCTACACACCAAAATATCTCACACTGATGAACCTACTGCAGGCATCAGAAGAGTGAGGGGGGAAACACAGAGTTCAGAAATGACCTCTAATACCAACTACAGGAGAAAACAAAAACATAGTTAGCATATCCTCTAAATACCTCACTTTTGCATCCCCCCATAGCCCTGCCAACAGGGCATGGAAGGCAGTACACCTCAGCATGCCAGCAATAAGAAAAAAACATGACACAAAAACTGCAGCAGGGCGCTGGTCAGAATGCGCTCAACAGGTTGAAGAAAAAACAACTGCACAGAACTATTAAAAACACAAACAAAACTGCTGATGTGGTGAAGTGTGATTCACTTTGCAACTTCAAGAGGGCCCTGGTGGAGGAATTAGGGTCAGTGTTGTATGAGTTTTGCTAGACTCAATTTGATGTGATATTGTGACTTTGTTTGTGTTGCTAACGGTTGTGTGCAGTTGTTGACTGTCTTTATTGTTTTGTTTTCTTTGGACCTATTGAGCGCATTCCGACCAGCGTCCTGCTGCAGTGCTTGTACCATGCTGTTTATTTTGATTGCTGGCGCGCTGAGGTGTACTGCCTCCCATGCCTGCTTGCTCTGTTGGCGGGGCTGTTGGGGCTGTGGGGGGCTGCAAAGGTGAGATACAAAGGTGAGGTCAGGCAAAGCTCATTCAACACCCTCTCCCCACAACTCTTCAGCCGCCAAAGTCCTCTTGAAGTCACAAATAGAACTTCATTGCACCACATCAGAGGTTCCAAACATGCATACAGCATGAGTAGAAGAATCTGCGATTATAGTCAGTCCGACAGCAAGGAACTACCAGTTTGAAAGAATGCCCTTGAGTGAGAATATCCCAAGCTTGCTCAAACAGAGCCGACAAACCAAAATCTACAGAACAATGGGAAACCTTCTAACACATCACCAGATCCAAATGCAACAAGCTCTCCTTGACAGAAAACAACTGCAAAGCTCTGAGCTGCTCACAATATTCCACTCCATCCAGCCCATCAATTTCCCTGGTCCACCACCTCTGTACTGACTCCAAAAGTCTCAGATCCCCCAAATATCCCACATTCCACAAACATGAGCAGTAGTCCAATATGTGTCTTAAATGAGTAATAAACAAAGACACCATGAACACAGAACTTCAATTGACAGTAGAATGAAGCAGACTGGTTGCCAGAGTAGAAGCCTTTCTTACAACACTCTTCATATGGAGGTGAAACCACAACCTTGAATCAACAAGCACTCCCAAAGTCCCTACAGGAATCAACAAGCTCAAGTAATACAACACCATTGAAATTATAAGCAATTCCATAATCATTATTAAGCTGCTCCAATTAAAGACAACCCCTGTAGTAAAACATAAAGGCCCATTGTCTATGTTCAGCTAGAGATTCAATGACAGGGACACAAACTGCATTAAATTCAGATCTCTATGCAAAAAAGACACACCCAAGCAAACAGCTTATACATCATGTGGGAAACTCAAATTAAGTTTGAAATTGTCAGCAAAAGCCTTCCACTTACAAACCACACCTGCTGCAACACACCCAAGCAAACAGCTTATACATCATGTGGGAAACTCAAATTAAGTTTGAAATCGTCAGCAAAAGCCTTCCACTTACAAACCACACCTGCTGCAACATAATTAACATATAGCAGAAACAAGAGTGGGTCCAGCACAGACCCTTGGGGCACTCCACTTGTCACCTCCCAGAAATCACTGCCAATCCCTCCATAGAAACACACTCACCTCCCAATCTGAAAAATATGAATCCAATCCAACCTTCCACCATGAATACCCACACATCTTGGTTTGGCCAACAAAACAGAGTGATTGACAACATCAAATACCTTAGAGTAATCTAAGAAGACAACATCAACCACCATTCCTTCATTCAGTGGATCAGCAACGTCAACCTAAGTCAGCAACAGTGATCCTCCATGCACATATGCAAAGTTATTCAGTATTCAACCAGGTCTGCCCTCTAAAGCCGACCTTCTATAGAAAACAAATCCAGGCTTTTCTTGCAACTACCATAGTCCATAACACAAAGTTCATTAATGTTGCTTGTCCATCTTCTCCGCATAGATTCAAGCCACCACAGCGTTTGTTCTATCACAAGATTCTGCTCCATGGTCAGGCTGGTTGCAAGGTACTCAAAGGGGGTTGCTGCACACTAGGTGTCAGGCTTGGTCACACACAATACATGCTTTTAGGGAGGAGATTGGTGGCAGCATGGGGAGCTATTGTGACTGGTCAGAGAGACATGAGTAGGCTGTTAGAGAAATCTTTATCAACTGTTTTGTGGATGCTCATCCTATCAGCCATTCCCCACACCAGTTATTTATTGGAAAATTTGATAAGATTTGTGTGATAAGACTGTTTGTTGCTCAGGTTCTGGAAAATTTAGACTCATCTTCTGCTTCTAGACCTGTTGTTATTCACCCTAATCAAATCACATTTTAGAATCAATAAGAAAGCAGGGAAAGGCCCTGGTTTGGACAGAGTTGCAACTGCGTTAATGGAAAGGGGTGGAGTAATGATTATCAACTGCCTGGTAAGGCTACTGAATTTTTGTTCTGAGTTCAGTGTGGTGCTGATTGAGTGAGCAAATGCTTGCATTGTTCTGCTGTATAAAAGCCAAGAAAATAAAAATGAATGCTGCAACTTGAAAGGTATCAGTATGTTATTTGTGGTTGGCCATGTGTACAAGAAGTGCAAATCAAAAGGATCGGAGACTGTACAGATGGTGCAATTGGCAAGGGACAGTGTGACTTAAGGAGTGGTACAGGGTGCGCTATCTGATTTTTTCAGAGACAAGTCTGTGAAAAGTACCTTGCAAAGGGAAAGGATGTGTCCTGGCTTTTCATGGATCTGGAAAAGACATACAACAGGATAGACAGGTAAGTACTGTAGATGGTATTGCATTTGTATGGAGTAAGCAAAAAATCTCTTGAATGTGGTTCAGAGTTTCCATGTTGGCTGCAGAGCATGCGTCAGAGTGGGGAGTAAGGCAAGTGCTTGGTTCAGAGTGAAAATGGGAGTGAGACAAGACTGTGTTATGCCTCTCTGGCCTTTCAATCTCTACATGGATGTAGTGATCAAGGTGGTGAAAAAGAGTATAATAGGTTGTGGCTTTGAGCTGTTAGAAGTGACTGGGCAGAGTTTGCAGGTGAGTCAGTTCTTGATTGCAAATGATATGGCAATGATGGCAGATTCAGAAGAGAAGCTGTAGATTCTAGTGCTGGACTTTAATAGAGAGTGTGAGAGAAGAAAGCTTTGAGTTATTGTAGTTAAAAATGAAGTAATGAAATCTTCGAGGAATGTTGACGCAAGCAGAATCAGTGTTCTCCTAAATGGAGTTACTGAAGGAAGTTTGGTGGAGAAGACTGACTAGTGTAAACTGAGGTAAAGTCACCAGTGAAGGAAGGGAGGAAAGTTTTGGGTACACAGAAGAGTGTAACAAGCTGTAGGATGTTAGGGATGGAAGCAAAGCAAGGGTTGTATGAAGGGGCAGTTGTCCCAACTGAAGCTGGGTGGGTGGGGATCAGAAGAGAAGGTTGAATGTATTTGAGATGAAATGTTGGAGGGGCATGACTTTAGTGACACTGTGAGACAGGATTAAAAACAACTTTGTTCAAGTTAGAATGAGGACGTGGAAGAAGTTAGAGGACAGAGTCTATTGACATGTTAGGAAATGGTTCAGGCCCTTGGTGAGGATGTATGAATTATGAAATTTCCACTTACTACCAACAATAATACCAAGGTCTGCATGAGACTACAAGGGAAAAAGGATTGCCAACCATATATTACCATGCCAAATTAACCAAATCAGAACAATCAAAATCTCCATGAGAAAAAGGCAACACCTCAGGTTCCAAGCATAATCCAAATTATGAATCACATGGTGGGCAGAGACACCTTGATTAATGTTACCCAGATTTCCTTCTAAAAACTGCAGGTATAAATTAAAATTATTAGCAAAGGCTTCAAACTTGGCATGAGGCGAGAAGATTCCGCTGACATAAATCAGAAAAAGAACCGGGACAAGTACTGAATGAGCCGCACACCACTGGTAACTGCCCAAGGACCAGTAACTGCTTGTCCACAAACAACTCATTTCCCTGGCAGTCAGGTAAGTAGATATCCAGAACAGTGGTGGGTGAAAGCAATCCACACAGCAACTTCTGCAACAACACAGAGTGTTACACAACATCAAAAGTTTTACAATATCAAGGCCTTAGAGAAGTCTAGGAGAACCACATCTGCAACAAGACCCTGATCCACCTACAGAGACATCTCCATAAGTATGTAGCAGCTGATCCACAGTTGACATACCAATCCAAAACTAAACTGATCTTCAGTCTATCATTTAACACTTCATTGACTTGCAGCAGACAGAAGTCAAACTCAAAGGTTGGTAATTCAGAGGGTCATATTGAGATTTGACCCTGTGTAAAGAAACAACAAGCGACAATTCCCACAGATGAGGCAAAGATCCTTCCAACATCAGCAGCAATGGATGAAGATCATCTGGTCCTATGCTTGAGTTCTTTAGTGCAGTTATCACTAACTGGTAGGGATGCAACGGATATTATATATTTATTCAGTTCTCCGGCTCATTTATTAGTACCTGTCCAATTATCCGGCATCCGGCTAGGCCTCAATTATCTGGCCGAATAGCCAGATACAATTCTGGTATCTGGCTCGATAGCTGGATACTATTCTGGTATCCCGATCCAGCCAGACATTATTCTGTCATTCGGCCAGAGAGCCGGATATATAGTAAACAGTTTGATTATAAATTTTTGATTTTGTGATAAATAGCATGATTGGCATCATATGAAAGGCAGTAGCAGAAACCAAGATGGTGTCTGATAAGCTGGTACGACAGTGTGCGCCATTGAGTGAATACTTGCTTCTGATATTTTATGTTTAGAAGCTAGTACGCTAGTGTTTTAATCTATACTACCAACCTCATCGTATACATGCAGAGCAAGTTGGTTAATACAATGTCAACAATCAACGCATTTCAACTTATGTGTACACAGAAGAACAAAAATTTAAACAAAGTATGATAGACTTCCAAACAGCAATTGATAGTTTACCATTGAATTGATCAATATTGCGCCATCAATGCACTGCCCAGCGCTTGCTAAGTCAATCAGTGTCAAGGTTGCCCTGGGTGAGTGTGGGTGTTGTTGGTGCATGGCCGCTTGAGCGGCCCAGGTGTTATGTGCTACATATTGTTACTTTTGGATGACAGGTTTAATCACTTGCAATGCTGTGATAGCTTGAAAACATTGTAAAATAATAACATTCATGTTGAATCATATGATTTGCTTTTTTTTTCTGAATTATTTTGCAGTAAACATAGTATACATAGATAGAATCTGCTATGTGATATTTTTCCATCTATTGCAACAAGCAGCATATGTATTGTTAAGGTGAATTTTGTAAATAGGTTTAATCTAGGGCCATCAAATAGTTCGATACATTTTATTTTCAAATACTATATTAAGGATTGACTGAACATACAGCATTATCCTACTAGAGATTCAGTATTTTCAGTTGAATATCCGGCATTTTGCGGCTGTATATCTGGCATTTTACAGCCAGATATCTGGTATCTGGTAGACAGGACAGGCCAGATATCCACTGTCCAGTTATCCGTCGATAGCCTTATGTGCTGGATATCCAGTATCCGGCTAAATCACTATCCAGTGCATCCCTAAATTATACATCAGCAGGTCTGATTACAACATCTTCCCTTACACTATCATGCACTGGTGAGGAGCAAGAGATATGGAGTCTAAACAAACATTCACTGATGAAAAACCACAGGCAAATACCTCTCATCAAATGGTGATTAGTAACCATATTGCATTTGATCAGGTTTTATCATTAGCTAATACATATCTGAAGAATACCTTCTGCGTGGTTTTAATTTAGTTCCCAAATGAATGCTTTTAGTGGGAGCAACTCCAGATGCCATAGACATGGTATTCAACACTCATCTGATTACCATTGGTCATCTAGCTAGCTTTCATTCATACATATGGGTTAATAATCTCTTACCTTAGCAGTCCCCTCCAGCAGCACCACAAGCCAGTGAGGAGCAGCAGAGCCAGGGGAGGCCAGCACAGCCATGCACACTAGCTTAATATTGAGAACAGCTATGACAACACAGGCACAACCTGGCCTCACAGGCCCCTAGGCTGAAGAGCTTAGATGGTTTTAGGAGTCTTCACATTCAGGAAGACCTAACATACAGGCAAAGAGGAGAGTTGGTGTCTCGGAGGCGTGCTCTTAAGGCATCAGAGGGTGATGGAGAGGAGAGAAATGAATTCTTGGCAGCTGTTGAGGGACGAGGGCCTGAACCCAGTGCTGGTTGGGGTGGGCCTGTTGTTGTTTGCGGGGATTCCTCTGGTTGTGCACTGACTGGTGATTATCGAGGCGGTGACGGTTGCTCTGGGGCAAATGCGGTGGTGAGTCGTGGTGTTGGGAGCGGTGATTGTGGGAGTGGCGATGCTGGTGACCGCGGAGCTGCTGATAGCCGGAGAGATGTTGGTGGTGGTAGGGGGGATGGTGGCGGCCAGGCTGATGCTGGCGGCCAGGCTGATGCTGGCGGCCGGGGTGATGCTGGCGGCCGGGGTGATGCTGGCGGCCGGGGTGATGCTGGCGGCCGGGGTGATGCTGGCGGCCGGGATGATGCTGGCGGCCGGGGTGATGCTGGCGGCCGGGGTGATGCTGGCGGCCGGGGTG
>SDVV010022359.1:0-12964 GCA_016164225.1 Gammarus roeselii | reverse complement strand
TTCTGATGTGTGGATATCGTTGGGGGAGCTTGGTTGGCTTGTCGATTTGACTGCTTTGGCATAATTGAAACGGTTTGGGTTTTCGTCTTTCCAGATTTTGATAGCTTGCTTCCGTGTAACTCTGCGTTCATTTTGTGTGATTGTTATCTCATTTTGGTCCATATGTACTGGGCAGTCGCGGTCGCCTGCCTCATGGATGCATGAGCAGTGGTAACATCTAGGTTGGCGTACTGTGCAGTCTTTTCTGTCGTGCTCGCCAGCGCATTTCTTGCAACGTTGGGGTGTGTGTGGCTGACAGTATGCGATGGCGTGGCCATATTCTAGGCATTTTTTGCACATTGGGGGCCATGTTGCTACTGGGTAGGTTTTGGTTCTTCCTTGTTCACCCGGGAGTACTATGAATTGTGGTGCGTCATGTCCCGGAAAGGTAATTTGGTATGCAGTAGAATTTGCGTTACATGATTTTATCCATGATGCTTGACGAACTTCGCTAACTCCGTAGTCTTCAGCTAGACCTTCAGTGAAAGCACTGAGGTCTGTTGTAGGCGTGTAACGAGAGGTGTATATAATCCGTTTGGGATCGTTGAAGGACGGATGGTTTTCAACTGTAACTTTAAGTTTATTGATGTAAGTAATCTTTTGTTTAGCGTTACTTTGCTCACGTTCTGTGACGTAGGCCAGGTATTTCTTCCCCTGTCGTTGTATTTCTTTCGGTTTTCCTTCTAGTTGCTCGGTGAGTGACATCATCATTATAAATGGGTTGGCTGAAAGGGAAACTTTGTTTGCACCACTTTCTTTGAATGTTATGAGGAAGTGGGTGGGAAACGGTGGCGATCTTCTCTTCTGGTAGGAGGGTCATTTTGGGAAGAGCGCATCGAGACAACAGCCTCTCGTCGCCCGACCCCGTGATCTATCTGGTATTGGAGGATCGCTCTCTCCCTTTCCTCCTCTGGGCAGTCTCTGTGTCCGGTGGGGTGTCCGTCTATTTAACAATAAAAGCAGTGCTGTTTCTCGGATTGGCATGACTGGGGGTCTTCCCGTTGGTCATGGTCGTCCTGGGAGCAGTATGAGCATCTTTGCTTACCGTTACAGTTTCCTCTCGTGTGTCCATATTTCTGGCATTTATAACATCGCATCGGACGTGTCTCAAATGGTGTAACCCTGGTTTTAGTGGCCAGAAGGGAATGTCCAGACATTTTGGTAGAGTGGGGCAATTGAATTTAAGTATTAGGGCTGTGGTAGTCTCTCTTCTTGGTGTGTTCTTCGGTGCAACTTTTGCTTCGACAACGCAGTCCTCGTATTGAACGAGTCCCGTGATGTTCTCCTCGATTTCCTCCTTCGGGATATCCTCAACGTAGATCAGACCTGAACTTGTAGAGAAAGTCGGGTGTGACTCTATTTTGCATGGCTTTCCACGGAGTCTTTTTTGGAGAGAATTGTGTCACTTTGAAGTTTAGTGTCTACTCTGATGGCAAAGCATTCGTCGCCGCTGGTGGCGATGCTCAGGACTGGGCGGCCAGTGAAAGAGCCTAGCTCTTTCCGCATAGTGTATGGACAAATATCTGGTCTGTCGTTGGCGCCGAACTTGATCTTTAGGTGTTCTGGAAAGGTAGGGCTATTATTGAACAAGTTGTGTTCATTGAATGGCGTGTATTGCCTCCTCCTTGCAGTCCTTGGCGCTCGGTTGGGATTTTGGTGAGGTGAAGAGTTGTCGAAGTTGTCGTCAGATGCAGAGGTGGAGGTACTTGTATAAGTTGCGGGTTCTTTAGTTGGTTTGTTTTTTATTAGTTCGTGGATTTGGAGGAAAATAGTCTTGACATGACTCTCGAGTCTCGTTAGACGATCGTCAATTGTGCTTAGTTCTGCGGCGAAGACTTCTGCTTCTGCTTTCTGTTCAGAAAGACCGGTCGCTTGACTCAGCAGGTTTATTATTTCCTCTACGTTCTTGGTCAACTCGTCGATGCGGCCGTCCCTCCGGTCGTCGTCCGCCGAGGTGGTGCTGGTCATCTTGGCGAGGCTGATGTTCTTGGCAGTTAGAATCTTGGTCTTCGGTGCTCTGGAGGGGGGGCTGGTCCCTCCCAAATAGAGTTTCTTTCGGCTCCCCATTGGCCCCCTGGTTCGCGCCAGGGGCCTAGGGGCTCACTCTTGCTGGCCTATTAGCTGACTATAGCGAGTTTACAGTCAACGTTACACGACCTCAAATGTTTAGACAATACAAACGTGCGGTTTTAGGTCCCAGCACAAACTAGGGTCCAATCTTTGCTATATCGGGGGTTCTCTGCAACACCAGTTAGTATACGGTACGGGAACAATTTCAATTTCCAGAGATCCGTTTATTTGCAACAGAGATGGCTAGTTCGAGTGCGTGGAGCTCCGCAGAAAACACGAAGGCCTTTTGTGCGAGGGTGGACGAGAGTGGGATGCCCCCGCACACAACAAAGGCTCCCACTCCGTCCGCGGTTTTGGAGCCGTCAGTGTATATATAGCGGTGCTCTAAATATTTTCCCTCGAGTGAAAATGGTGCTGGTGACCGAAGTATGGTAATTGCATCTGTGCATGTACAGACGTTATATGTACGATAAATTTTATGAAGATATCGAAAAATAAACATGAATGACTGAAGAGCAAATACATGATATTCTACAGAAGTTAAAATCGCCAACTCAGCAAATTTTATTCGCAGAATTGATGCAGGTAAGAAATTCAGGACTGACTGGGGCTTTACACTCCCAGTCAGTGAGACTGGGCCAAATGAGCACATTGAAACTGTACATATGAAAGGGACCGATGAGAGCATGAACGGAAACAAGGAAAGGTACCTACAGTGAGAAACCCAACTGGAGGTATGGAGTGTGGGGGAGTTGATGGGGTTTTACCAACCCAAAGAATTGCAATAAGTTCATGGATTTGGAAAGGTTCATTGTAAAAATGAAAACATCTGGAAAAAAATCAACAAGGGTGTGCAATGACTCGTATTGTCATATGCAGAGCAACAAGAATAAGTGTGATTGCATAACAGAAACACAATAAAGCCCATAGAGCAGATTAAAAAAAATAATTTAACGTCATTGCAAGCGATCCACAGAACTTCCCGGCCACATCCTTTTTGGTCAAAGTGGTAAGAATGCAACAGGAGTGCGTACCTCGTGACGATACTTATCTCCAGACCTCGCCCAACGTATTCTCCCAGTAGTTTCATCAATGAACAGTCCCCCCCGTCAAAGTGATCAGGACAAGAGGCCTCCATGTGGTGATGGACGATTTTGGTCATGCCCTCGAAAATTCTCATCTAGCGGTACTGGCCGTCACTAGGGCAGTGCTGGCAGTCAGACGGAACACAACACATGCGTAAACGCATAATTGTCCAAACAAGATATAAACGCTCCAGGTTTGGAGACTTCCAGAATATAATACATGGGTGGAAAGAACGGGATGACCACAAAAAGCATTTATCAGAATCGCTTGAGAATCTCACATATTGCCTCGCAGATGAGATAGACGCCAACACACCGGTGCTACAAGAAACAAACTCTCCAAACCCCCCACCCACCCAAAAAAATATTGAAAAAGTGTCACCTCGAGAAATCAACATAAACTAAAGTCACCAGCTAATTTGAGAAGATAAAGATGATCCTATACTTCTTGTCTGATAGTGATTCACTCATCATTGGCTTGACTGAGGCACTCCTAAATGAAAGTGTTGTACTAGCTGAGCTGTAAACAAAACATTTCAAGTTTTTTAGAAGCGATCATAGGAAAAGGAAACGTGATGGTGTTGCAGTCTTTGTTATGAAAGAGACGGACTTACAAGCTATGAAGAGTTCAATTCTTTTCAATGATTGCTGTGAGTGTCTCACTGTTAACATTTCAAACGCAAAATCGTAATAATGATAGTGTATAGGCAACTAAACAGTGAGTATGGATGCATTTTGATAATGCATTGCAATTTTACGGATGAACAGTATCGAAAAAAAAATCGTTTATGGTTAGTCAGTTCCCCCCAAAAACCTAGACTTTTCCTACGGGAAATTTACCCTCATATGGATTTTTTTACGGTATGCTATCTGGAAAATCTTTCCATATGGATAATATCAATTAAATTTCCAATGAGTTCAAATATCGAGCTGAAAATGATCAATGAAGATTTGTCTTAATCATTAATCATGAACGGATTTTCTTTCGCTATTGTACTTATTTATCAGATGACTAATTTATGATCAAGCGGCTGCACGTGGTTCTGGTCACCAGTCGATATGATTGGCACTGGCAATACAAAAGCATTCATCCAGAAAGTATTGATACTGCGATGAGATATTCATGCATTCGAATATCTCAAAAAAATCGCAATAAATATAATTTCGCTATCAGATCATAATTGATCGAAATAAGTCACGATGCTGACATATTGAGAAGGCACTCTGGAAATACTAAAATTTGTTCCAAGAGAATGACTTTCCGGCAATAGCACTTCTTCAGTGCAAAAAGAATGCGATCAGACAAACACCAACTAGAGACGAATTTTGATTGGAAATCCCTCATGGACGAAGCAAACAGAGTGGAAGAAGCAAATAAGAACTTCGCTGATATACTTCTGCAGGTGAGTTTACAACATCTGCCATAACAAGAAAAATAACCAGAAGATGCACGTATAACTCAGTGCAAAATACGGAAATGGAAGAACGATAAATGAGACAGAAAGTACTTAGCAAAGAATGAAACCCTTAGATTCAAAAAAATAAGTAGAGTATATTGTATCAATAGAACAAAGAATGAAAGATTCACATAGCTGGAAAAAACGAACTAACGAAAAGATAGCTTTTAAACTAAAAGATACCCGAAATGTTCCTTTTTTGGCTTATTCAGACAATTTTTCGAACTCCAAAACCTAAATTAGCCCCTTGACCGAGGAACATGGCCAACCAGTGAGAGCAAAGCAATATCACGGATAGTAACATTGAGTTTTCTGAAATTACTAAAGCAGTTGATGACATAAATAGCAAAAGCTCAGCAGTGCACACGACGAAATCCCATTTTTTTTCATTTAAACAATGCACGGAGGTAGTGTCAAACCCAATACAAATGTGGCCGAATCTTTGAACACCTTTGATAACACACTAACAATTATACACTCTCATCTTCTCTACAGATAAAGGAGGCAGTCTCACAAGCCTTCCTCATTACATTACAGCTGCTTTGACATCACAAGTAGTCAAAATATTAGAAATAGTAACGAAAGGTCTACTAGTAAATAATCTAATAAAATATAAATATCTCAGTTCTTTGAAACATGATTTCATAAGTAAGAGGGGCACGTGAACAAAACTATTGGAGTCCAAAGATGGATTAGTCAACACGTAGCGATGTGTAGCAAATAGGTAGGTGATTTATCCAGATTTTTTCAAGGCCTTTAACAAAGTAGATCACGGGTCATTGTTATCAAAACTACATAACGTTGGTATCCGTGAAAATGTTTAAAAATGGATCACAACTATTTCTCAATGCAGAACCACCTAAAGTGTGAAAGTCAATGGAGAATCCTCTGACCAGTGAAAGTCTTTTGTAGAGTCTCACAATGCACTGTGATAGACCCTCTTCATTTCTTAGTATAACTATTGACTTGAAAAGAAACTGTCCACATTCATTGCTCACCGGGTTGGCAGACGATACTAGAGACCTAGGCATAGTGAAGAATACGAAAGAAAATGAAATTATTCAAACCGATCTAAAAGAAATCGTCAAGTGCTTTGTCGAAAACAATATGCACTCTCATTAATCTAAATTTGAATCACTAAGATATCGAAACAACCTGACCTAGTAACAGAGCCTTCATATTATTCAGGCAATGACTCAGCATTTGATAAAAAAGAAGGCCTGCGGGATATACGAGCACAAATGAAATACAATGCATTATTCAACGACCAAATTTTAAACGCCGAGGTTAGTGGCAGAAGACTGTAATCTTGAGCAATGAGCACTTCTTTATCAAAGATGATAAAACAATGTTAACTCATAGAAATCAGCAAATCCAACCAGTTATTTGCTACTGCTTTCTGTCGGGATCCTACCTATAATGAAAGATATTTGAAGACTTGAAGCAGTTAAAAGAAGCTTCACGTAATAAAGAGGGGAAAATGAATGTGTATTACGACAGATTGAGATCGTGAGGTGATCTTGGTCCTAAACAGGTGGAAAATTGCGGACGCCTACTCGGTAAATGTCAACAAAAAATTGCATCCAATGTGACAATCAGAAAATAGGCAAGGATTGACAGAATGTGTTTCTTCAATAAACGAAAACTGAGTCCGCCAAAAAAGAAGCCAGACGAAGCATTTAACTGTTTCACTTGCCTTAGTAATCCAATTGACTGACACTGGCAATACGTGGAATACAACATATGCCGCTATTGTCTATCATAACAAACATCTTAGGGCTCAACAATTGATAGGACAAGTACATCAGCTGTGTTCTTGATCAACCTCTAAATAGTGGATACTCTCCCAGTGGGGACTAGACTCTACTCCAACTCAGCACCGTGTCGGGAGGCGACTGCCACACCGCTGCCTCCAGTAGGGTGAGTGGCCTGTGGTTGCACGCAGTTCCTGTATCATTCTTGGAGACGCAGTTTGATCCTGTGACGATACGCATAACCGTTGCTTTGGGGATAGAGGTTAAAATCTGTGAAAAGCACTCCTGTCTGTGGGGTCAGCGAATGATCAGTTGAGCCTGTACCGACTGTCGTAGAGGGATAGTGCTGGGCGCTTTCCCTGACACTCGGTATGAATAGGGGGAATGGCAAGAGGACTGACGGCATCACAATATTTCCATTCCAAAACCATGTTGGGGTCTCATTCAACATGTTCAGCAGTCTCTGTCGGGTTTTGCGGCCACAGGAGCAGAAACGAGTATACGATAAAAAAACGTGGCTTTAACGATGCTATATAATTTTGAACCCATTGCTTTGGAAACAATTGGTGTTTACGGCAAATCCATAGTCGGATTTCAAAGAAAATTAGCAGCAGATTGGTGGAGACCATGGGAGGACCACGGGAGACTGTGCTTCCAGTAATGCTTGGGATTCACTGTACAGTATGCTCTCAGCAGGAAAGGAAAATGGGAGAGGTTTCAGTGAGTCGGGCTGCACCTTTTCAGTGTGTTTAGGTCCAACCTCCCACTGGCGTATTTGAAACACATTTTATTGTGTTTAAACCCGTCGCTCGTTGCAGAAGTTTTCAATTCGCGATTTTTTTTTAGTTACAATGCCAAATTTTATCATTTCAATAAGGTGATCGTAAGAAACAAATGTGCCCCGCCAATAAACGCAAATGCTGATGCTACAGCATGAGTGGAGAGCATCCTTGCTGGTATGAGCCAGGAGTCGATGTAAGGGAATTGGACCCATCATAATGAGTGCAGATCTGGAACATTTGGATGAAGTTTGCAATTGCACGTCCTACTTATTTTTGTTAATTTATGTCACGAATTTTACTCATCAGTTTCTTCAGATATGCAATTGCCGCTGGCTTTCGTTTTTGGGCGATGGATTCCATCTAAAACTAAAACCTGTAGTCAAGCAGGCCGAGGTCGGGGCTGTGAGCGGGCCAAGGCTGGTTCGTTCGAGGTGCAGTTGCACGCTCCATCCGAAGGATTCACATCTTCGCCCATATCAATTGGTCATAATTCGAGGCTGGATTATTGTTCCTCTTTAATTCGACTCCTTTCTTTGTTAATCTATTTCAGCAACTCAAAGTATAGATTGTCAGATGATGGCAATTTTATGCTGCGTTAAAAAAAAATCTATTAACTTCCAGTGAAAAGAAAAATTATAATTTTAAGACCGCAGCGAATCCTTAACTTTCATCAAACCTTCATCCACCCCTTTTCAACGGAACTAATATCCCACCCAACTTTGTATTCAAACAACTCACAAAAAAACTCAACCATGAACTCATGAATCATTGTACACTCCTTCAGAAAGGAGAGTGTCAGGCGCTCGAAGGTTGGTATTAAATGGTCTTTATCTCAAATGAGGTAATTATGATTGATGCAGAGGAATCACTCAGGAGACAATATATCGAACGCATGAAGTGCAAGTTCATAACGGTGGATGTCATTAAATTAAGAAAAGACTGCGCTATGAAATATAGATCAGTTTGGGCTTGGTAAGGCCGCATGGTAAGGATGCGAACAAGTTTCTTCTGTTGAAATTCCGCTACGCTAAAGGGAGCCGCATAAGTTCCTCCCCAAACGATGTTGCTGCAAAGTATTGAGGGATACCGAGGTTTGAATTTAAGAACATGGAGACCTTTTTCAGAACCCTAGAACTGGTTTTGTACAATAACTACAAAATTTTGACAAAACCTTCTAGCCGATTTTCGAAATAGCCATATTATTTTTCGAATTCTTGTAAACTGAAACCCCTTGCAAATTTTCAGAAAACTGAAAATTCACCTCGTTGATCTCAAGATACACCTTCAAGTCGAGATCAACACATTCCCTACAGTTTGGAAACAATAAGAATTTTTTGTCAACATTTACATTCAGCCCTGTGCCCTGTGCCTTGAGCTCTATTCCGAGAGTCCAGTGATTAATGTTATTGAGTTTAATGAAGGTAAGGAGAGTCCAATAGTTACTTTGCTTGGCAGAAGGCTGCGTATCGTAAAAAAAAGAACAGATGTAAGTTCAGAAGAAAATTGATAGATCAATAATATAAAACCAAAACAGTAGAGGGGCTCAAATTTTTAAACAATGATGTCGATTTAACAGATATCATATCATTCAATCCCATAGAAACCCGTTAGTCCCACAACATTTTTTTTTTGGAGAAACAGAGAATGATTGACGGTACCAGAGGTGTTCTTGATGTGAATATTTACACAGTGACAATGTTCCTTTTTCAGTGATCTATCATTAATATATTCGATGGAATTGGTAGAAGCATCTACGGTACTTCCTTCAGGAAGCCAAACTGGTGTGAGGAAATGCGTCAATATTCATTTGCAAAATTAACCAGCCTTGTTGTCATACATCACTCAAATCTTATAAAAAGTGGAAGCACTAGATTCGAAAGATAACATGAATTTTTTTTCTGTGTTGCCGAATTTCATTTTTTTTGTCATTTGTACGCACTTGAGGTAACCATGAGAGGTGCCTGCTTCAAACGAATTTTTAATATGTTAGGTGAGGAGTTTTGCATATTAATAATTAGATTTTGAGATATTTACATCACGAAGTATATCTGAGATTCGTTAGTATTTAGGAGCCGAATGTCAAGGTCCGCTGCAATGATTCCAAGAAAAAATTCATTATTATTGCCATGACCAAATCATAAATTATTCATAATCCATCACATAGCATTTTCCGAATGGGTTTCCAGGTATAGTTCTGCGACAGAAAGTTTCTATGGATGCCCAAAACTCTTTCTAATATCGCCCATGCAATTATTGAAAAAATTCATCAAATGTATTTTTTGTAAAGCTAATGCAGTTACTTCAGGCTTTATTTGTTTCTTTCAAATTTCAAAATATATTTGGACGATTAGAAAAAAATGCCATGATAATAATTGACTTCACAAGGACAGGGGGCAACCGAGGATTCAGCAGTCGTTTAGCGCTTAAAAGATTAGTCCTTGAAGGAAAACTTGAGCTATATATTAAATTTATAGTTGTAGTTAATGTTCAGTTTGTTGATTGACGTCCTATGCATCTGAAAAATCAACGAACAAAAATGATTTCCCCTATCCATACCTTGTAAGATTACTCTCTGGCATCTTGCTGGCAGATGATCTGAATTAAAACCGCAATTCAAAGTCTACTTGTGGCAACTCGCGTTAATATCCATCTAAATATGTTGATGATAATTGAGCATATTCAGATGGAGCATCAAAATTGTCGGTTCGCGATGCTACTCGCGTTAATATCCATCTAAACATGTTGATGATAATGCAGCATATACAGATGGAGCATCAAAATTGTCGGTTCGCGATGCTACTCGCGTTAATATCCATCTAAATATGTTGATGATAATGCAGCATATACAGATGGAGCATCAAAATTGTCGGTTCGCGATGCTACTCGCATTAATATCCATCTAAATATGTTGATGATAATTCAGCATATTCAGATGGAGCATCAAAATTGGGTATAAACACACCTAAACTTCCATATGCTGATACAGGTGATCGTGAACCCGATGTCTTCAATTAATTATTAAATTGTGTTGACGCACCCCTGAATTTGCTTCGAAATATGTACTAAGCAATATTATGAACAGCCTCACCTGAACTTTCCTACTCGGATCACAAGCCAGAAGTGGCGAAATTCGGTGGCTGACGTGAGGCCGGGAACAGAAAGCTGCTTAAACCAATCGCCTTTCCCCTCAATGTGGAGGTGGACGTCGTTTGTGAGGAGGCCTGACAGAGGGAGTAGTAAACCTGCTCTATAATCATTCGTCACGGGAAGTTGCTGAAGAATATTGATCGACATAAATTGCAGAACTTCGATTGCATTGATAAATCGTTTCCAATATCTTTGGTCTCAATTTGAAATTGCCGCTGCAACGTCACGAACTCCTGGCTTATGTAACTCGACTACTGAAACTGGACAATATTGACTGATCTAATGAGACTCAGCAGAGGAGTACAATCCCCTCGATATACATGATTGAAGATTCGAACCCCGGTGGGAACCCAACTCTGTGCAAAGTTCGTCTCACTGCGTTATTCACTTCCGAGTGTCTGGGTAAGCTGTTGGCATTATCATGCATGATTGTCCATTGAGTCCCAGCCTATTCATTCACTGACTGCAACCACGAGGATGCTGTTCACAGGTCCGCGACCCACACCCTCAGAACGATACAGTAGGAACGAAGCTGAATCACCAATGATGGTACAGGAACTGCATGCATCCAATTGCACTTCTCTGATTGCTTGAGAGATCCATGGGGTGTGCTATGATCGTCTGAGCCGAGACTAATCACAGGCGCTTCATGATGGCAGAAGTCAATGATAAATCGCGTTTAAATACCTTATGTTCATTCCTGTTACGTTATCCAAGTCATGGGAACAATCACCTCTTCCCCCCATCTCTTTTACACCCACGATTGACACAGATTATGCTCATAATTCACCAGTCTGCTTCTTCTCATTAGTGTCTATGCGGTTTCCACGGTTTACCGCCTGCACCGACTGCTCATTAGAGCAACATTAGACTGAAACTCACGGAGCTGATACTGGCCTGAGAGATCGCTTCTTCTTGATAACAACAACCTAGCGTCCGATGGCCCCTTGTAGGAGAAAATGAGCGTGAACGTTTTGATCAGATCGTGATTCGGGGTCAATTTCATCTGGTACCAAAAGTGGCCGGCGGTTCGAATACCTGGAATGAGATTTGAATGAATACAATTATTCATACACATGCCTGCATACTTCGAAGTGGAAGGTGACCGTAATTGGTTGACAATACTATTCAATAACGGTTTGGGGGAAGCTTCACCTGGTACAAGACTAAATGATGGTACAGATGCCTGGAGAGAATTGTGATCAGGATAAAATACTTGCAACGACTGGTTTGGGGTGAGCTCCATCTGGTACCATAAGTGTCTGGCGGTTTGCATGTCTAGGGAAAAAAATGGTCATTATTTAATACTATCAACAACTAGACGGGTGGGATAAATCTGGTAACAGAAGTACCAGACGGTTTGGATACCAAGAATGAGATTTGTATGAATGAAGCAACACGCACACTACTGCTTACCGCAAAGGGATGAGTGGCCGTAAAAACAGCAATCCCTACACTATTTGGATGGAAACACTATGCAATAGCAGTTTAAGGCATACATCATCTGGTACAGGACGAGACGATGGTTCAGATTCCTGGTTAGAAATTTGATCATGATGGAATACTAGCTGCGAAAAGTCAAGTGTGGGTTTAATCTGGTTCCAGAAGTCGTTGGTGGTTCGAACTCTTGATGAGAAACGTAATTTGAAAGAAAATACTTGTTACTCAACAGAAACAACAGTTATTTTGACGCCTGAAATTATGCTAACAATGGCATTCTGCCATGAGAACCAAAGAATACCATTTCGTACCGTCATCTGTCATGTATTTTTTACCTGGTGGGTGGCCGGGCCGCATTCATTGTCTGAGAAATTCTCTACTGCACGCAACAATTACACACTAGCAGACATGATACCACAGGACAAGGCTAGAAAACTGTTTAACGTGGCTCAAAAATAACAAAAAGTTGGTTAACTTCCAACTAATGGGTAACGCGAGCAATATCTTACTATGTATGCGTGATGAACTTGAATGAAAATCGTTTAGTGATAAGATTTGGAGCGTGGAGTTACACCATCTAGCAACTTTTATTCGCTCTTATATTATGCCTTGCTGAGGTTGAGAACTCTACTGAGTAATTAAACTATCACTTAAATGGACGATTGATGATTAACCTACATCATTTTGCATACATTTCTCCTCAAGCAGGCAACACACGGGTGTGCACACTTGACTGTGGTGAGGGATTTTTTGTCTGTTATGGCAAGAACTGATACGTTATTCTCCAGAAGTCTCCGTTTTCTAGGAATCAATCGATCAGTATATGAGTCCCGTAGACGATGCCACTTTCTTACCTTCAGGCTTCTATGGACCATGCCTATTGCTCAAAAGGCAATAAATGTAGTTACTTTTTGTCTCGACAGACGTCGGGAAGTAAGGGTCCACCAATGAGCGAGGAGCGTAGAGGTAGCCGTTGTTGCCATGATCGTTACTATGGAATCCGATGTAGTTTACAACAAACGGAGAAGTATCGTCGTAAGACACAAAGGGCATCTGACCCTCATAGCCGAATCTATGATAGAGAAAATGTACAATCAACTCAAATCAATTAACGGAAATCAAATAAATTAAATCTGATATTTTTTGAGGCCACCCAACCGTAAAATATGTTGCAACAAGACCTTACATGA
>SDVV010022358.1:0-12964 GCA_016164225.1 Gammarus roeselii | reverse complement strand
CAGATTTCCTATTGTTTCATAATTTATTAATCTGTATTTCTTTCAATAGCTTCAGTAATTAAAACATTATTCAAAACAACAACAAAAGCAGAGGGTCTGATAAAGCAGATGCTAAGATGAGAGAGATGTAGTTATGTGGGTTTGTAATGCAAGAATTCCTTATTAGGATGGCCGTCTCTGTGGCTTTGTCATTTCTAATTGGTTTTGCTATTGATGGTAATAATGCAAGGCGGGTAATTGTACATAGGAAATCTAAAATATTAATGAAGGTATTATAATTATTTAGATCTATATCGAAATCTCCACGTGGAATAAAATGCACAGTCTTTATGTTATTACAAGATAAGGTTAGTTCATTCAACTTGTTAATGAATAAATTAGGGTGCCCGGACAATAATAATAATAATAATGATATGTATAACAATATTATTAATTACAATAATGTATGTATAGACATACAGCTGTTTCCCCCTAGTTAGGGGGGTGGCTAAGTTAGGCAGACACAGAGGGGGGAGGCGCCCAATCTCCCCGCCACACGACCGCCGTGTCCCTGCCGAGGCTCGAACTCACGACATGCAGCACCAGAGGCTGACACTGCAGTCGGATACGCTAACCACTCGGCCACGGCGATCTCAATTACAAAAATAATTATAATTAATAATGGGTAAAGAAAATATTATTATAATAACATTAATATTACTAATAAAATTCTCCATTCACGAGATGCCTCGTGGTACTTCATTCTTAAATCTATAAAACACATCTAACCAAGGATATAATTTTATCAGAGAAGGTACAGTCTTTATTTTACACATTGCAGTGGATAGCTCTATGGAACAAACGAGTACATTCAAGTTCCCGCAGCCTAAAAACATCTGGGAGACAAATATGTTGGAACATGTTTTCTGTCAATCTCGTGCATATGGTCTGTTTATGTTATGCTATCATGGGAAGTGTCAACTTTTCACTGCGTCACATCACAAAAATACGTTCAAGTAACAAATACTAAATGAACTGTAGGAGCAAATTATGACATTAGACAAAAAGAATAATAATGGAGAACGATCCGTGCATAGACATCTACAAGGTGTGGTGTATTGCGACTTCGATTAAAACACTGCAAACTCATAATGAATAAAAAAGCAGGGCGACAACATTAGCTTAGTCGCACTGTTCCGTTTGCTAGTCTACATCTACAGGAATCGTTCTTAGCTCATCCTAGCACATAGTGAAAAGCATATACCGCGATAGGCTGATAAAAATGTCAACTGACTCACAGAGTTGTGCATGCAATTATACGACACTAATTTACTATCATACTAAGAAAAATTGCAATATGTACGACTGTCGAAGTTTCAAAATACTAACTGGAAGTTGCTGTATTAAATTACGACTACATCAGAGTAGCTCATTTACCTGGTAGGAAGGAGTACGAAAAACGGTGCAATGTACTTATGTTGCATATGCAGGTAATCAGAGTGGGTATAAGGCTGGTAAAAAAATACTACAAATTACAATACTCCGCCACTCCTATAGGAAAATTCTGTCTACGCGCCTCACATTAACCGACATGGTTAGTTTGCTTTCTTAGATATTATAACCTGTTTATTTACATAAGCTACGCTTTGTTCTGGCTTTATGGATGTTTATCTTGTGGTACCAAAGTTGAATTGCTCAGTAATATTGATTGGAAGACTCAGAGCATTACTCAGTAGCTAGTGTAATTTTTCCATGTAAGTCATGATGACGATAGCATCATCATCTTTATTCAATGCCAAGAAAGCAGAGTAGTATCTATTTTTTTAGATAATTTTCAGCTTCACCAATCAACACGCCAAGGTATATCTGACCTGTAATTGATTTGTCCCTTCCAAGATTATATTCCTGCATTCAAAAGGCAAGGGAAATCTTTGGGTGTAATACCGTATATGTTTTCTTATAGTCATGCTGTGGGGTATTTATGTTGTCTATGTTCATGTTTGTTTGTGTTGGTGGGACCTGAAAGGGTTGGTTTACCTTTACTTCTTGAGTACACGGTTGTCCGATGGGTTGATGGTGATGATGCGCTCGCGCTCACCCCAGGCATGTCCCGTTGTGCCGAGAGTTTTAAGGGCATAGCGATGTGATGCCATTTCATTTGGGTATTTATTGCAAGTCTTTGCTAAACAAAGAGTTGTTACAATAAAGGGACACTTATAGCATTGTGATAGGATTTATGAATGGGTATTGTAAAGAGTAAGTATGCTTGTAAGATTTATAGTTTATTAAATTTGCATATCCGCATGAGGTGTTGCCCTGGTACATAGTAAGTAGGCTGTATGTGTATGAATTAAATATCTTTTAATACGATAATTTCATATCGTGATATGCAGTATCGCAGGCACCCCTGTTTTATTAATATGTTCGTATTGGTGGATCGTTATTCTATTTATGGTATTATTAAACGATGTAGTTACCGTTGGAACAGGATGTCGTTGTTTGATCGCTATCTAATAAAGGTATGTTGACCAAAATACGTGTTGGTGAAATTCGTAATTATGTACGTGGTTTATTGTTATAGAGCAGAAGCTATATTATTTGATTAAATCAATCCGCTTTCCCCCTAGTATGTATATATTTTCAGAGTTTCATCATGACAGCGTTCAGAAACAAATAGAAGGCGAAGATACCATCACATATTTTCAATCCGTATGTCTGTGGACAATGAAACAAGTTGTATATGATATTTTTATATTTATTACATAGATAAATAGTAGCATGGTTACATAGGAATATTTACATCAATCTATTTTCATCATTTTAAGAGCGGATGCATGGGTATACATTTCACGTATTTTTCAATGCGTACGACTATGGATAAGGAAACATTTTCAAGCTTATCAGTTTATTATTTATTACATGATTACATAGGAACATTTACATATAAAGAGCAGTCGTTTGGAAGTGTTACCACTGATCGCTATCGTGGCGGCAAACTTCTACCAGTCAATGTCATACAGAGACCTTATCTCGAGTCGCATTCCTCTCGTGACCCTGCCTAATAGCCAGATTGCATCTCTACATGTCATTTTACGATACCTTTAATCACTTGCCGCGTTATTGGTAGGAATATTGTTAAGACACATTTGGACGTGCAGTAGGGCATATTCGCTAGCCTGGTACGCTAGCCTGGTACGCTAGCCTGGTACAAATGCTAGCCTGGTACATATCGATTTGGCAGTTTGTATAGGATTTTATTCCTTTTAATAGTATATGATATTGTACTACTTAATTGATTTCTCTGCATATAGCGTTTATTTTGTGTTGAAGTAATCGTTATTATTATATTTATTACTTTGTTACATATTAGGAACACTTACATCTAAGAAACATTTACATCAATCTATATTCATCATTTTGGGAGCGGTTGCAGGAGTATACGATCACGTATTTTTCAATCCGTATGACTATGGACATTAAAACATGTTCAGGTATATATTTATTCATTTATATAGGAACATATACATATAAAAAACATCAGCATACTTGGAACATTTACAGAATATAACATGAAGATGCTGACGTACTTTCGGCCTTCACCCGACTTCACACGCCAAAGACGGATTTGCCATATTATATATTAAATCCATTTGTTCATCGACATCATCATCACCCAAGACACATCGTTTCCTCTTTTTAGTGACGATAGGTTCAACTTTAATTGATTTTTGTGAATGTCTGGATGCCCATAAGCAAGAGTTGTGCATGCATCGATATAGTAGCGCATAGTTTCAATCCTACTGAGCTATTTTCATTATTGCGTACAGTTTGAAGCTGGCATGCTTGCGCGCAAATGGAGTGTACGGTCTCAAAGTGTTTGTGTTTGTTTTCTGGTTACGGATATCTCTGTATTGTTTATGTCTGATTTTGGCTTTTGTCTGGTAATTGACACTTTTTTCATCTGGTTTGTGGCGTCGGACTCGAGCAACATGCTGTAACACTCTGGTTGCAAGCAAATGATTTCACTCAGGTAGTCGTCGCCTGTTTCGCTTTTCAGTAGTCCCAGCTGTCCATTCTTTGTTCCATTGTACAAGGGATAATTTTGGGTTAGTTGGAGATGTCCATGTATTCAGCCAGAGGATTTTTACGCCTTTCCGCCTCAATGTCGGTCACACCTTTGGAGTGGAGCAACAACGAGTCTGTATCCGAGTAGATAAACGGGACGTTGTCACCGTATTTTGGTTATAGTGTCTCATGAAAGATGCTGTAGACTTTTGCTTTAGCTGCTGTTGGGAGCTGATGAGATATATATTTATATATCTACGATACCTTGGGTAACCGAGTGCAATTTCAATTGCAGATAATTTTATCGCATTTTCAATGCTAGGCATACTGTATGGCAATTCATTGCATGTCATGTTGCATAACTGCAAATTTCATTACTAGGCATTCGAGGTAAATTTAAGATATTGCAATGAAACATTTATAAGCTACATTTTTATAATTAATTTTTTTTAACCATATATATTAGGAAATTACATGGGTTTATCATTTGTACGAGAACATAACTATTCACTCCGAACATTCGATGGGAGCAACTGTGCGAAACATAGGTAATAATTTCGACCGTCCTCTCTGGTCTTATCTTGATCTTCGGTATCACTGGCACTCTGCGGTTTCTTTATCGATGATGAGCATTATTTCTCGCCTGTAGGAGTCGGCTCATCATATTGGTGTAGAATTTATCATCTGGGTGTTTTTTTTTCTCTGAACTATTGGGTTATGGATGTTTAGGACATCCAATCGTTTCAGGTTTTTTCTTACTGGCGCCGACATTCCCATTCGGTATATCACCACAGATTCCCGAAATATACCTAATTCACCTAGCACTCAAACGTTTGAGACATGATTCTCTCTCTTCGTGTTTCATTTCCAACCGTTTTGAAACGAAGTCAGATAGACATTTCATTTTATTGTACAATTTTACACTTCTTATACATGATACCATTTTATTACGCAACTTGATAGTTCGGTTCTTTTCAACTTTATCAGGTCTTTCTTCACATGACATCTCCTCGGTATCACTATCACACGTTTCAATATCACTATCACTGGTGTTTATTTCACTTAAAGTATCCCACGTTTTTCCCATATTTTCAGTATTTTCCTCGTTGTCTACGGCTTGGGTGTACTCCCCCCAAATCACACAATCTTTATACGTTCTACGTTCGACTGTTAGTTACACCGCACTTTCTTTACTGCTCGCACCCTGTTGAAAACTCTCTATCTCATTATTTTGTAAATCCAGGTCCGGTTTATTATGCTTTATCAATACATCCGTTGGGTCCCTAGAGCTTGTATTTCCTCGTTCATTTTTAAGATTATCATATTCAAGATAATGGTCTCCTTTGAGATGACGCCAAAACCCGGACTTGGAGCCTGATTTGCATAGTTATATCTCCACGATGCAAATAACACAACCCCCCGCATTATCCTTTCTGTTAACCTATTTCCATATCAAACTTGGCGACATCCTTCTACACAGGGTCGTTACCGTCACTATGTCGGCACATATGTCGGCACAATTTAGGCATTTACACACATTTGTGCATAAAGGGTTACCAAGCACTGCCAGATGCATTAATGCCTAGGCATCCTAATCTAACCATCTTAACCATGAATTATGTTTTTTTCATTCAAGTTTGATGATTGTGTGTTACATTTAATCATTATTTTTATGCGATATACATATGAAATCCCTACACATGGCTCTATTTTACGTAGTTGTTAATATCAGACACCATGTACACACATACACGCTTATGTTTGCAAATGCAGTGGTGGGTGCCAACACTATGTATGCCAATATCAGGGTCGAATCCGGCACCTGTACCGGCACTATGTATGCACTATGTATGCAAATACAGGGGCGGTTAACATCTCTAGCATTTAACCTCTGATCTGTGATATTTTTTTCATTAGAACAACGTCCCTTGCTTTTGTTACAAGATAATTAATGTGGATCAACTTCACGGCATGTTAGGGTAAAAGAACTAATAATTCTAACCTAACCTAATCTTCTTTAACCAAGAATTATGTATTATCGATCGACTTTTCGTGTCTACATATGTGTTTTTTCAGTGTTTTAGGATTAATGCATAGCAAATATCTCCACTTGACTCTTTATTTTGATTCATTCTTTGCAGTTTTGATACACACTTCCAATTTTGATCGAGCAAATTTCATCCATTTCCGTAGGTAATTACATTGTTGTTTGATTGTTATAGCTATTTTCATATGATTCTTGATTTTTGATTTGAAACAATTTTACAGCACATTTACAAGTCATTCACACCAATCAAAAACTCAACCTAACCTAACCTTGTGTATGGTATTCAGTCATTGATATATACATATGGAACCCTCCACACAGTTCATTATATACTTACACCTAATTCTTTCTACTTCGTGATCACTCTCGACCCATATTAGTTTGCAGAGAGGCAAGATTTTCAATCTTGGATGGTTTGAATGTTACAAGTTTTTCATATTTGTATCCAGCTTCACTCAAACGAACACTTCGTATCATACTAGATCTACCACATTTACTTCAATATCTCCTGACACTACATCCTTTGACGACTTGCACGTCTGATTTACCTTTTCTTTCTTATAATTTTCAGATTCTTGACGCTGTATTAGTTTCAGATATCACCACACATTACTCGTGGAATCATGTTTATCCAATTTCATTTCTTTTTGCACAGATTACAGACCTCCGTTATCCTATTACTTCTGAAAAAACGATGCCTCAAGCTATACCCCATCCTTCCACAACAGAATCACAAACTTGACTGGGCAAGATCTGATCGGACTTTGATTTATATCCTACCAATCCGTAACACATCTAGATCATTTACTTCGAAATGGGTTTATGAATACCGTTTCACGTCTTGAAACATATTCATCTACCAAGTTCGACAATTTGTTGTTATCTCCGACTGACAAGATGTTTGCAATTCATTGCTTAACCTATGAGTTTTAGGATATTAAAAACATTTGATTAGGGATTTACATGGTTCATTACTGTTTTTGTTAGTAATAATTACATATCTTGCTGGATACAGCAATACTTTCTACCTCGTTGTTTTGATTTGTAACTGCACGGTTCGTTCATCCAACTATACCCATCATCACTATGTTTCAGTTTCCTCTCAAAATTCTTCATATACTCCATCATATCTGTGATACGAATACCGAAATCTGTTCCAACCCCGTGAGTCCATAAATGTATTTTTTTATTTTCTCTGAATTTTAATTATTCGGATATTCTCCAATTCAATGCATTTCCGCTCTTTACCCGAAAGAAATTGTTGCATACGCTCTAGATTTTATTTTTTTTCCTTGGGTAAAATTCATTTTCCACCACCTCGGCTTTATCTCACTTGTGAAGGTTTTCTGCTTGAATCGTATCAATTTCATGATTTACTTTCTTATATTTTTTTTAACTCTTTATTCTTCCTAAATTTAACTCGAATCCCTAGCAATGGAATTTGCAGGTATGCAACATGACATGCAATGAATTACAACACAGTACGCCTAGCATTGAAAATGCGATAAAATTATCTGCAATTGAAATTGCACTCGGTTACTTAAGGTATCGTTGATATATAGATATATATCTCATCAGCTCCAAACAGAAGCTAAAGCAAAAGTCTATAGCTTTTTTATGAGACACTGAAACCCAAATACGGTGACAACGTCCCGTTCATCTACTCGGACACAGACTCGTTGCTGCTCCACTTCAAATGTGTGGCCGACATTGAGGAAGAAATGCGTAAAGCTCCTCTGGCTGAATACATGGACTCCTCCAACTACTTCAAAATCATCCCTTGTGCAATGAAACAAAGAAAGGACAGCTGGGACTACTGAAAAGCGGAGCAGCCGACGACTACCCGAGTGAAATCATTTGCTTGCATCCAAAGCGTTTGTCTCCTCCTCCCCCCCCATTTCCTTCTAACACTACTTTTTCCCTCTCCCCTCCTGTTCCTTGGCATTCCCTCATTTACCTTCACTCCTGTCTACCATCATTCCCTCTCTGTTCATACCCCCTGTCAACTATCTTCCCTCGTCATTCCCTTCCCTCCAGACCCCCATCGTTTTTGCTTTATGTCCTTTTCCCTTCCTCCCATCTCTACCCCTCCCCACTCCCTCGTCCATCGTCACCTTTGCCCCACTAGCCCTTCTTATTCGTCGTTCCCTCCCCTCCCAAGTGCCCCATTGATCCCTCTCTTCCACCTTATTCCCCAGCGTGCCCTCTCTACCCCCCCTGTCCCACCAAAACCCGGATCTACTCCCCTTATTCCAGCGTCCCCTTTCTGTCATGCTGGAACATCAAAGCTGCTCGTAGACCGCACATAATTACGCGTCTTTTGCAGGTTGTAGCAGATACGCCCGCTTCTGGAACTCAGTCACTGCCTCATGCAGCGCAATGGAGGCATCTTTACATGCCAAGGAAAGCTAAGCTGCTCAGTAGCCCTCACAAAGGGACGAGAAGGGCCTCTTCTGAATGCGGCCTCAATGCGAGACTGTGCTCTGAAAGCGTTGCCAAGTGGCTACTCAACTAAGATAAGCCATGCCAATCATGTTTGAAAATTGTATATTTACGAATGTATAGTATGTAGAGGACAGGTCTACCGTCGAAGCAGCTGCAGTTCAATATTCATCTCTGTCTCATTGATCGCACACACATACCAGTGCATGCACCGTAATCAGCGAATAAATGTAAATGAACTCGGTGTTTAATATTAGGGAGATTTGCTCTGTATAATAACGTCTAAGAGAATCATGAATCTGAGGAGTATCTGTAGTAAAGGATCCATAAAGAGAAAGATTGTAGTTGAAAGTATGTAGTGATAGCGTCCATGCCGCGAACTATCATCCTTCGACGACTCTTTACGCGAAGGTGCGGGGTGGCAAATAATTCCTGGTGATGCGCTGGCCCGCTTTTCAATTTCATTAAGAAACAATTTTACCTGCATGGCATTAAATGTTGCAAGTTTGGAAGAGAACTTTTTTAGCCTTCAAATCAGTATAACAGACCATTTTGCCCCTACTTCCAGACCAGTAAAACAGAAGTGTGGTGTCGCCATGCACATATAACGCTTGCAGAGACTTCTGCCGAAATAACACCATATTCTGATAGTGCATGGCTTACATTTGTTGTAAGCAACCAAATTAACAAATGAATTACAGGACTTATATAATTTATCAGGTTACAGGTTGTATAAAAACAATAATATGAGAAGTAAGGGAGGCATTTGTTTATTGATAAATGACAGGCTAACTGTTGTACCGAAACCTGAACTTTGTTCCATCAGGCCAGGAACTGAGACTCTTTTCGGCGACATTTATTGTGATAACTAAGTTGAAACAGCACGTTTGGCTTACCGTAGAGCCTCTGAAATCTCGGTAAAAAGTTTCTCGCTGGAAATGAATAAAATTATTAGTGGCATGGACATAGCCCATAATAAAATGTATACTAAGGGTGATTTCAAGGTAAATCTGCTTCAGTATCATAGATCGAATTCAGTTGCTGACTACTGAAATAATTTCATTTTTCATGGTTTGTACTAATTAATTACTAAACCAACAAGTACAGCTGCTGGATCCGCAACTTTAATAAATAACATTTTCACCAACGATGTAAGTAGTGTAACTCGTGCAGCTGTAATCATTTCCGATGTCTCCGACCATTATCAAATTTGCATTCGAAACCGAATTCTCACTAACCCCGTAATCTGACTATAATTACCTATCGTGAATATAACGACCGTAACATTCAAAGCTTTAAAGAGCCGCTGGGAGCTTACGAATTTAATGAGATACTATCCACAGTAAATTCAAATGATGCTTTCACGCAGTTCCATAGCATATTAATTGAACTGTTCGAGACGCATTTCCCTCGAGCAACTCATGAGCTAAGCTACAAACAAGCTAAATATCTGTGGATGACACCTGGTTTACTTGCCTCACAAAAAGAGAAGGACAGACTGTACCGTAGATACATAAGGCCCCCCGTCACTCGTAGATATGAATTTAAACGATACAAAAAAGCATTCACTAAACTGACAAATATTGCTCGTGAAAACGATATCCAAAATTTGATAGAGACCGCTATAAATCATTTCATGATCAATTTGTGAGCGCAACTGGCTTTACAATACAAGCTGCCTTCTACGAAGGCAAGATGAAACTAGAGTTGGTCAAAGATATCGATCTACACCTCTTGATTGTCATAAAGACACGAGACGGATTTGTGACGTTAGCGAAAGGTCGTTACCAAGATAAGCAATCCCCGATGCAAAGACTTTGATTCTAAACTACCGGTGTCTTCAGTAGCAATGTGGGACTTTAACAGTCTTTATGATGGATGCTTGCGTGAGCCCCTTATCATTGGTGAAATCCACGAGCTCACACCCGAAGAAATTCAGGCATTTGACTTGGAAAACGCGGACTGTTTTGGCGAGTACACGTACATTGTTTGTATCAATGCCCAAGTCACCGATGAAGTTGCACGATAAATAGCCGAGCTGCCACCACTGCTACATCACAAAGAAGTTAGCTTGGACGATGTTTCACCCTTCACAAAAAATCTCTTGGCAGGCTCGGAAAATCTCATAAACAGAAAACGAGCAGATCGTAAGCTGGTTGCTAGTCATCTACCTCAGACTGAGTACCTCGTGGCCCTGGAATTACTGCAAGTACTCCTTGGGAGTCAATAAGGTTCATCGATTTTTTCTAATCAAACAGGAACCTGTCTTCAAATTCTTCATTATGAAAAATATCCATGCAACGTCAAGAGTCCACGAACTCTTTCGAAAAGTCCCTATATAAACTGCTCTCAAATAGAATATGCGAGAAGCTTCTTTTCAATCCGCTCAACAGAAGTCTAGAGGCAAAACGGTCGTGTGCACAGCCAACGAGTTCCGAAAACACGCTTCGAACCCCCTTCGAGCCCCGAAATAGTCATCATGATCCTCAAGCATAAAAATATCCGAATGATACACCCACTCCAAATTTGGTTCTACGTGCTTGAGAAAGCTAAAGCAAAAGTCTACAGCTTCTTTTATGATAAACTGGAAAAACAAATAAGGTGACAATGTTTCGCTCATCTACTCGGAAGCAGACTCGTTGCTGCTCCAGTTCAAAGGTGTGTCTGACATTGAGACGGAAATATTTAAACCTCATCTGGCCAAATACATGGACTTCTCCAACTACCCCAAAAATTATCCCTTGTACGAAGAATCAAAGAAAAGACAGCTGAGACTACTGAAAGTGGAACAGCCAACGACTACCCGAGTGAAATCATTTGCTTGCAGCCAAAGTGTTACAGGATGTTGCTCGAGTCCGAATACCACAAAATCAGCTGCTAAGGGTGTCAATTACCAGACACAAGCGAAAATCAAACATGAACAATACAGAGACATCCAAAACCAGAATACATACACACACTTTGAGACCCTACACAACATTCGCGATCAAGCATGCCGGCTCCAAACTGTACGCACTATTAAAAATTGCCTCAGTAAGTTTGAAAATAAGGGCTATCATGTTGATACATGCATAATTCTTGCCTATGGGCATCCATGCTTTCCCAAAAAAAACTATGAAGTTGAACCTACAGTCACTAAAAAGAGGAAACGATGTGTCGTGGATGATAATACTAATGTAAACATGGATTTAACTTTGAATAGACGTAAGCCGGGAGAAGCCGCCTTTGGTGAGTGTACTCGCGTGAATGACGAAAGTATATCCACGTCATCAGGTCTTATTCTGTAGGTGTTTCTAAGATGTAAATGTTCCTAAGATGATGTAAATATGAAACTAAATATTTACTAGAACAAATATGTTTCATTCTGTGGATAGAGTATATATTGATGTCTACAAGCATTTGTTGTCAGTATGACGTAGGACCCAGTGCAGGATTCAGGAAACCGAGGACTTTTTTGTGTGTGTCTCATTGCTTGGAAGCAGTCAAATGTACCAAAACAATATATTTTCAAGTTTTACTAACAACATTATATCCAGGAATACAGTTACAGGGAGATTGAAGCGTAGGACTTGTAGAAGTATTCAATAATGACTGGTCTAAGAAAAAAAAGATGAACAATACAACATTGCATTCTACTTAGACTATTTTGATGATAACGATGGATGAGTCGGGCATGAATATCTCAGGTAATACATCAAAGAAACACATTACCGAAATAGAAATCAATAGCACAAAAAGTCTTGTGCTGAAAAGAATCGTTAGAAATAAAGGAAAAACTGTTACACAACGCATAAAAGTTCCACGCCTGTACTCTAAAAAGAAACAGGCCACAATTCAAAATACTGAAGCTACGGTGAATTGGTACTTTATTGGAGATAGATCGGATGGTATAATGGGTGGAACGGGTTATAAATATAAAACCAATGAGGGTGTCGTAAGCGGAAAAGTGTCTTATATGAATAACAATGTACGTTACATAATCGTTTAGTCAGACATCGTTTCACGCGGTTTTATGGACAAAAAAGAAAAGATGTCTATGACCTCATTCAAACTTTCCTAGATAGGCAGGTACTAGGATACTTTATAAAGTAACACACGGCTTCATAACACCGACATAGCACTCGTAAGCACTGTTAAACATTCACTGTATGAAAAATCACAAAAAAAAACATAAACTAGTACGCGAAACATGTTCGACTATGACAAGGTAGAACATGAATGCCAGCCCACCACTTGCAGGAGGTAGTGCTTTTTGCGACCCAGAGATAAGCTCCCGTGAGCATCCCAACACTGCAGTCTTGAGCATGACTGGCAATACAACGTATGAGAACAGGAAATAAATATGGTCCCCTAGCGTGGAAACATTTTAAATATTCCTAACATAACCGAAATTCATCTACAATGCCAAGTATCATAACACTGATGCTAAAA
>SDVV010022357.1:0-12964 GCA_016164225.1 Gammarus roeselii | reverse complement strand
ATGCTATCTCTGTCTTACTGGTAGGGGTGTGTTCAATGCTATCTCCGTTTCACTGGCAGGGGTGTGTTCAATGCTATCTTTGGCTTACTGGCAGGAGTGTGTTCAATGCTAACTCTGGCTTGTTGGTAGGGGTGTGCTCAATGCTATCTCTGACTTACTGGCAGGGGTGATCAATGCAATCTCTGGCTTACTTGCAGGGGTGGGTTCAATGATATCTCTAGCTTAGTTGCAGGGGTGTGCTCAATGCGATCTCTTTCTAACCGGCAGTTGTGTGTTCAATGCTATCTCTTGTGTTCTGGCCTGGAGACCGCTAGATGCTACCTCGAGCATTCTAGGCGGGAAACCGAGCAATACCAACTCGGACTTACTCGGCGGGAGGGCGCTCAACGAGGAGGCTGGCTTAGTGAGCTGGAGGCCGATAAATGCCCCCAAGGTCCATAGCACGGTAAACTGCTCAATGCTGCTTATGACTTAGTGAGCTGGAGACCGATCAATGCCACCATGGGCTATAGCAGGGCAGCCTGCCCAATGCGGCCTTCGACTTAGTGAGCTGGAGGCCGATCAATGCCCATAGGGGCAATAGCGCGGCAGAATGATCAATGCGGTCTCCGGCATACGGGGCGAAATAGTGCCCAATGCGGCCTCTGCCTTAGTAGCGGGAAGGCGCTCATTGCAGCCTCTGTCTAGTGAGCAGGATGGCGCTCAATGCAACTTATGTCATGGAAGCGGGAAGGCGTTCAATGCCACCTCTGTCATGGGAGCGGGAAGACGCTCAATACGGCCTCTGTCATGGGAGCGGGAAGTTGCTCAATACGGCCTCTGTCTTGTAAGCGGGAAGGCGTTCAATGCCACCTCTGTCATGGGAGCGGGAAGACGCTCAATACGGCCTCTGTCTTGGGAGCTGGAAGTTGCTCAATACGGCCTCTGTCTTGGAAGCGGGAAGGCGTTCAATGCCACCTCTGTCATGGGAGCGGGAAGACGCTCAATACGGCCTCTGTCTTGGGAGCGGGAAGGTGCTCAATGGGGCCTCTGTCCTGGGAGCGGGAAGACGCTCAATGAGGCCTCTGTTTTGGGAGCGGGACGACGCTCAATACGGCCTCTGTCTTGGGAGCGGGACGGCGCTCAATGCAACCTATGTCTTGGGAGCGGGAAGGCGTTCAATGCAACCTCTGTCCTGGGAACGGGAAGGCGCTCAATGCAGCCTCTCGATTATGAGCAAAAATTATTTCATTGTTACCTATGGCTTAATGAGCACAAGGCCGCACAAAATACTGCAAACGTCACAACTGATTTGATGCAAGTTTTTACTTAATCTAAAACACATGAGTGTATCTGCGATATGACCTGTTAGGAACGACCGTAGAGAACATGAAAGAGATTGCATTGGAGTGAGCGTCCGTGGAGAACAAGAAAGTGATAGCGCTGGAATGAGCGTCCGTGCAGAACAAGAAAGTAATAGCGCTGGAGAGAGCGTTTGTGGAGGACAAGAAAGTAATGGCGCTGGAGTGAGCGTCCAGGGAGAACAAGAAAGTGATGGCGCTAGAGTGCGCGTCCATGGAGAACAAGAAAGTAATAGCGCTGGAGTAAGCGTCCGAGGAGAACAAGAGATTGATGGCGCTGGAATGATGGTACGTGGAGAACAAAAAAATGATGGCGCTGGAGGTAGCGTCATGGAGACCAAGAAAGTGGAAACGCTGGAGTGAGCGTCCGTGGAGAACAACAAATGATGGCGAAGAAGTGGCGTCCGTGGACAACATGCAAGTAATAGCGCTGGAGTGCGCCTCCGTGGAAAACAAGAAAGTGATAGCGCTGGAGTGTGCGTCCGTGGAGGACATGGGAGTGATGGTGCTGGAGTGGGCTTCCTTGGAGAACTCGAAAGTGATGGCGCTGGATTGCGCGTCCGTGAAGAACAAGAAAGTGATGACGCTGGAATGAGCGTCCGTGGAGAACAAGAAAGTGATGGCGTTAGAGTGAGCGTTCGTGGAAAACAAGAAAGTGAAGGCGCTGGAGGAGCATCTATGGAGAACAGGAAAGTGCTGGCGCTGGAGTGCACCCCTGTGGAGAACAAGAAAGTGATGGCGCTGGAGTACGCGTTCGTGGAGGACAAGAAAGTGATGGCACTGTGCGTGAGCGTCCGTGAAGAACAAAAATGTGTTAGCGCTTGAGTGAGAGTCCGTGGAGAACATAGAAAGTAATGGCGTTGGAGTGAGCGTTCGTGGAAAACAAGAACTAGAAAGTGATGGCGATGGAGTGAGCGTCCATGGAGAACAAGAAAGTGTTGGTGCCGGGGTGAGCGTCCGTGGAGCACAAGTGAGTGATGACACTGGAGTACGCTTACGTGGAGAACAAGAAAATTATGGCGCTGAGTGAGCGTTCGTTGAGTACAAGAAAGTGTAAGCGTTGGAGTGAGCGTCCATGGAGAACAAGAAAGTAATAGCTCTAGAGTACACGTACGTATAGAAAACGAGAAAATTATGGCCCTAGTGTGAACGTCTGTAGAGAGCAAGAAAGTGATTGCGCTGGAGTGAGCGTCTGTGGAGAACAAGAAAGTGATGGCGCTAGAGTGAGCGTCGGTGGAGAACAAGAAAGTGATGGCACTGTAGTGAGCGTCCGTGGAGAACATGAATGTGATGGCGCTGGAGTGAGTGTTGATAGAGAACAATAGCATGGACGTGATGGCGCTGGAATGAGCGCCCGTGGAGAACAAGCAAGTAAGGGTGCTGGAGTGAGCGACCGTGGAGAACAAGAAAGTAATAGCGCTGAGTGAGCGTGCGTGGAGAACAAAAACAGGAAGTGATGGCGCTGGAGTGAGCGTCGGTGAGGAACAAAAAAGTGATAGCGATGGGGTGAGCGTCCCTGGAGAACAAGAAAGTGATACCGCTGCAGTGAGCGTCCGTGTGGAACAAGTAAGTAAGGGCGCTGGAGTGAGCGTCCGTAGAGAACAAGAAAGTGATAGCGCTGAGTGAGCGTGCGTGGAGAACAAAAACAGGAAGTGATGGCGCTGGAGTGAGCGTCCGTGGAGAAAAAATAAAGTGATGGCGCTGGAGTGAGCTTCCGTGGCGAGCTAGAAAGTGATGGCGCTGGTGTGAGCGTCCGTGGAGAAGAAGAAAGTGATAACGCTGGAGTGAGGGTCCGTGGAGAACAAGGAAGTGATGGCGCTGGAGTGAATGTTCGTGGAAGACACGAAAAAGATGGCGCTGGAATGAGCGCCCAACTCGAACAATATCCAGCTCGTTCAATACGACATTTTTAAGTGTTTTTAAGGACTTGAAATTTATTCTGGGATAATGACATATTGAAAAAATATCAGAAATATCAGAATGCAAACATGATACGTACCAGGTTTTCGTCATCGTCAGCTGTTCTGAAGACAACATTTGCTACTCAGATGGATTTAATATTAACTTATAACTTGAGTAGAGGAGTGAGGACCAGCCGATGGGCAATGTTGGAGGACATTCTCTACTCTCCACTTTTCAAAATGTCGAGACAGATGCAATCATTTTATTGGACCATTAATTTGAAGGAAAATAAACAGAGTAAGTCGGATCACCGACGATTGTTTCATCATGACCATTTACTGGTTCAACAATCGTTAACTAAAAACTTGAGAGTAGAAAATTCCCGATATGAGGTTGTCTATTACATTACTCACACATTGTTTGGCGTACGATGACACCAATTTGAACATAACTGCATAGTTAGAATGACATATTAACATATGCACACGGGGAATAAATATTTCAATGAGTCCTAATCGATGGATACAATGAATAAACGGATTTATACATGAACAAGATAATTGAAAATTTGAGCATATGAGGCGAGAAAATATAGAATGAGAGCCTCTATAAGATGATACTGGTTAGAAATAAATAGTTGACACAATAAATTGCATAGCAGAAGTAAATTACAATTCAAGAATTTCTGCACGTACAAATTCAAACCGGTATAATTTTACTTTACGTTTAAAGGTAGCAATACTTCTGCCCGTTCTTAATCCTATGGTAATCGAATTCCAGGTTTCAGCAGCTCTGTTTTTTTTTAAATAGTTGGGACTGTGTTGAAGAGTTTCGGGTTATTTGCAAATCCGCATTGTTGCGAACATCATACATAGGATTATTTCTAATGAAAACCGCTATCAATGTAAGTTATTTGATTCAAAGCTTTGTAGACAAACATCGCAGCGGCAAAAGTTAGTGATTTGACGCAGTGGGAGAATGTTCCATTGACAAAAGAGAGGCAACGTGTGGTCACGTCTGCCAGCATGTGATAGTGTTCTGATGACACGCTTTTGACTAAGTACGATAGTTCTTAATTTTGTATTAATGGTAGAAGCATACACGTTTACATAATACGTCACAAAGGGATGAATAAGGCTCTAGTACAATAGAGTTTAAGCAGGAGTCGCAGAACAATTTCTAATTTCGTATAGGATGCCACAGGATTTGTATAATTTCCCGCCCAAAATGAGACGATCTTACCAGTAAAGTCTCCGATCTACTACTACACCAAGAAAGTTTGTTTGCCCTACGTATGTCACCGGTTGACCGCTCAATTGAACTTATTTGTTAGGAATGGGTATCATCCTCCTGGAAAATGTCATGACCTGCGTCATGTGAGTTTCCGCACTCCTTACAGCACAAACGCTTTGTAAGGGGTGCGGAAAGTCATATTGCATTTGCTGTATCCAGCCCCAACTGAACAGAGTACAGCACAAACGCGTTGTAAGGAGTGCGGAAAGTCATATTGCCATTGCTGTAGCCAGCCCCAATTGAACAGAGTACAGCAAAAACGCGTTGTGAGGAGTGCGGAAAGTAATTGCCGTTGCTGTATCCAGCCCCAACTGAACAGAGTAAAACACAAACGCGTTGCAAGGAGTGCGGAAAGTCATATTGCCGTTGCTGTATCCTCCCCAACTGAACAGAGTACAGCACAAACGCGTTGTAAGGAGTGCGGAAAGTCATATTGCCGTTGCTGTATCCAGCCCCAACTGAACAGAGTACAGCACAAACGCGTTGTAAGGAGTGCGGAAAGTCATATTGCCGTTGCTGTATCCAGCCCCAACTGAACAGAGTACAGCACAAACGCGTTGTAAGGAGTGCGGAAAGAATTTAATGTAATTTGCTTGCAATGTCGCCATGCACGTATAAATCAAGACTAATCAAAAGATAGTATAATAAGTAAAACTTCAGAATGTGAGTGATGCGAGAGGAAGTGCTGACTCGGACTGGTCGGGTAGGCCATCAGAGTAAATAATTTTGCCCCGGTCATGTCCAGTCATGCCCGGTCATGTCCTGTGTATAGAGTTTTAGGGTTTGGGTGTCATCAGGAGGATTTCTAATTGCTGGGCTTTGGCGTATTGTGAGTTGGTGAGGAGGTGATATTCACTGTTATGAAATGGTATTAGAGGAAGTGAAAACTCGTTAACAGAAGCATTCATTCCGTCTTGTGACCAGGCACATCGAGTGTATTCAGGTACCTCGCTCAATCGTGTCCGGGGCGTAGTATTACGAACGTGAGTTCATCTTAGTATGGTTACTGATGTTCATGCACGCATGAAAGGGCTCATCATGTTTGAGGTTAGGGAGAAGAGCGGTTATTGAGTGTTGTCTCCTGGAACCGTGTCAATTAAAAGGCGATTGTCATCATTTTTTTTTTCACTGACTTAGATGCAAACAACAACAAAATACTCTGGAGAATTTTAACGATTAGACGAATGGTTTCCTGGGTATCATCTCTTTAAGTCGCGGGGTGCGACTTCATCAACTGCTGTTCCAAACCATTCATAGGCAATATAGCATATGATTTCACCAACCGCGCTCTTAGTGAGGTGCCATCTTAAGAATCGTGGGTCAGATCGTCCACCAAGTTCAAATGTATCTCCTGCTACGCATCTACGTTACAGTTTACCAGACGCACTCCTCGTGAGGTGGCATCTTAAGAACCGTGTGTCAGATCGTCCACAAAGTTTCAATGTATCTCCTCTTGCGTGCATCTACATTACATCGAACCATAGGAACCAGGGCATTACAATTGTTCAGAATTAGCCTCTCTGAAGTTCTGGATGTTGTAGGATGGGATTGGTACGAGGTTGGTTCAGTCTGGTATTTGTGAGGACTTAGGATGGGTAGGAACTTCGTATGTTTCCAGTTATTAGGTACAGTAGTAATTTGCAAAAACAGTACTGATCGTAATAGCAGTCTCAAAAGGCATATTTTGGTAACTTCTCGGTGATGAGTCATTTGTCTCAGTCATTGCGAGTTAAGAACTAATGAAGGCTCTGCTGCATCACACCACATTCATAGGAATGCCAGATATTCAATTAGTTTTCAACGATTGTTTATGCTGTCTGAATGGCATGTAACAGACATCTCAGACAATTCTTCATTCATTTTAGAGGTGTAATGTTTGCTTGACACCATTGCTGGTAAATCTGAATCATGCTGTATATCTACCAAACTAATGCATAGCATAACCAATTTAATATTTTGTCCAGCTCTCCTCTCATTAGATAGGTGGTGGAACGAGGAGGTTGAAATGTAGCCGGGGCGCTAGAATCTTGCTACCGTATCCACCGCGTGTCGTAGAAGGCGACAATAAGGGCGCCCCGTAGCCGGGAATAGAATCGTGCTACCGTAACCCCTGCTTGTCGTAAAAAGTGACTGAAAGGGGCGGGGCGAAGAGGCTAGGAATCAATTTCCCTGTAAAACCTTCCTCAAAGACGGCAAGACGAGCGGGAGAAGGAGAGGCTCACGCCTATCCGAACCCTATTGTTAGGGTCGCTGAATGTGCGTGGCTGTAGTACGAATGATGTAAAGAGGAGGGAGATTGGTGAGATGTTTGTGAGGAGGAAGTTTGATGTGGTGACGCTCAGTGAGACGAAATTGAAAGGTAAGGGAGAATTGTGACTTTGGTGTGGTAAGTGGAAGAAAGTCTGGTGTGGAGGAAGGTTGAGCACAAGAATGTGTGGTTTTGATATTGAGTGATTTGTTGGCTAGTAGCGTTACCGAGTGGGAGTAAGTGTCCTCAAGATTGATGTGGGTGAAAGTTAAGTTAGGTGTTGAAACATGGATATTTGTGAGTGCATATGGTCCAGGTAGCGAGAGGAGTGAGGAGGAGAGGGAACAATTCTGGAATGACCTGAGTGAGTGTATTGAGAGTTTTGGAGGTCAATTCAATGTAATTGTATTGGGTGACCTTAATGCGAGAGTTGGAGATGCAGTGGTGGAGAATGTGATAGAAAGGTATGGCGTTTCCGGTAGAAATGACATTGAAAAAACCTGATAGGTCTGTGTATGGAGCCCTAGTTGATGGTCGCAAACAGTTTGTTCAAGAAGCGAGATATCCACATGTACCCATGGGTAAGGATGGCCCGTGGGGCAGTGGAGGAGAGAGCGCTGATGGCTTTTGTGCTGATATCGAGGAGAGTAGTGGGGAGGCTGCTGGATGTTCGGGTGTTGAGAGGGGATTGTGGAGGAATGTCTGACCATCTGCTCATGGAAGATTGATTTAGAGTGGAGCAGAGGTGGAAGGGCAACATGAGGGGAGAAGAGAAAGAGAATATAGAAACTGAATGAACTGTATGTGAGAAGCACAGCTGAGGAGTTCCAACAGGCGTTGATAGAAGAATATGACAACGTGAGAGGACAGGACCTGAGAGATGTGGAGGAAGAATGGGAGACGTTAAGAGATGCGTTGCTGAGATGTGCGAAGAACATGTTTGGTGCGAGCCGTGTGGGCGGGTGAAGACGGAAAGGTTGCGAGTCGTGGAACGAGGAGGTTAAACTGGCGGTGGCACGGAACGGAAAAAGGAGCGTTTGAGGAGTGGTTGCAGGTGAAGTCTTTGGTGGTATATGAAGGCTATAAAAAAGAGAAACGAGGTGAAGCGGGTGGTGAGGCGAGCCAAAAGTGATGCTGGTGCCAGGTGGGGCAGACAGTTGTGCCATACTTTTGAGGAGAACAAAAAGATGTTTTGGGAAGAGGTGGAGAAGGAGAGAAAGGGAGAGACCGGATATGAGGAAGTGGTGAAAGATGAAAAAGGCCAGTTGTTTTTGGAAAGTGGTGATATACGGAAAAGGTGAGCCGAGTATTTTGATGAGTTGTTGAATGTCGAGGATGAATGAGAGGCTGACATTGTTGCTGTGGGTGGTGGTGCTCGGATGCCAGTTCTGGGAGAGAGACATTACTAGGGAAGAGGTGCAGGAGGCGGTGGAGAAGATGGAAACAGGGAATGCACCTGGTTTGGATGACGTTGCGACCGAGTGCCTGAAAAAGGTGGAGTAACAATTGTCGAACGATTGGGGAGATTTCTGAACTTGTGTTTTGTGGCAGGCGTGGTCCCAATTGAGTGACGCAGTGCCTGCATTGTTGCGCTGTATAAGGGCAACAGAGATAAAAATTAATGCTCCAACTCGAGAGGTATCAGTCTGTTACTTGTGGTTGGTAAGTTGTACGAGAGGGTGCTGATCGAAAGGATTAGCCACTGTACGGACTGCGCAATTGGAGAGGAACAGTATGGTTTTAGGAGTGGTAGAGTGTGCGCCGATCAGATTTTTGCAGTGCGACAGGTCTGTGAGAAGTACCTTGCAAATTGAAAGAACGTGTCTGGACTTTCATGGATCTATAGAAGGCATACGACAGGATTGACATGGAAGGGCTGTGGAGGGTGTTGCGTTTGTATGGAGTGGGCGGACATTTGTTGAAAGCGGTGCACAGTTTCTATGTGGGCAGCCGAGCATGTGTCAGAGTGGGAAGCGAGGTGAATGATTGGTTCGCAGTGAAAGTGGATTGAGACAAAGATGTCCTCCTGACTGTTCAATATCTACATGAATGGAGTGATCAGGGAGATGAACGCGAGTGTGCTGGGTCGTGGCTTGGAGCTGTTGGAAACGAATGGGCGGAGTTGGCAGCTGAGCCAGTTGTTATTTTTCCGGATGATACGGCCCTGGTTGCGGATTCAACGGAGAAGCTCTGTAGGCTAGTGTCTGAGTTTGGAAGAGTGTGTGAGATGAGGAAGCTTCGAGTGAACGTGGGCATAAGTAAAGTAATGAGATGCTCGAGGTCTGTCGATGCGGGCAGAATTAGTGTCCTCCTAAATGGAGAGTTGTTGGAAGAAGTTCAGTGTTTTAAGTATCTGGGCTCCCATGTGGAGAAGACTGAATTAGTAGAAACTGAGGTGAAGTCGCGAGTGAAGGAGGGGTGTACAGTGTTTGGTGCACTGAAGAGCGTAATGAGCTGTAGGAAGTTGGGGATGGAAGCAAAGCGAGGGCTGTATGAGGGTGTCGTTGTGCTCACTGTGCTGTACGGAGCTGAGACATGGGGGATGGGGGTGAGAGTAGAGGAGAGAAGAAGGTTAAATGTTTTCGAAATTAAATGTTTTAGGAGTATGGCTGGAGTGTCGCTGAGAGACAGGTTCACTAACGACGTGGTTCGGCTCAGAAAGGGGATGGTGAAGTAGTTAGAAGACAGAGTTGCTTTGCGTGTTCTGAGATGGTTCGGTCACACGGTTAGGATGGATGAAGGGAGATTGGTGAAAAAGGTGTTGAAGTCATAGGCCAGTGGACGTAGGCCTAGAGGGAGACCGAAGTGTGGGTGGATGGATGGTGTGAAGCAAGCGTTAGGAAGGACGTAGGCCTAGAGGGACATCGAAGTTTGGGTGGATGGATGGTGTGAAGCAAGCGTTAGGTGAGTGTGGAGGTAGCGTGAGTATGGAGGTGTGGAGGTGGAGGTGGAGGTGGAATTGGAGGTGGAGGTGGAGCATATACCAGCAGAGTGTGGAGTTAGCGAGAGAGCGTGCTCTGGATAGGCGGGAGCGGAGAATGATAGTGAACGGATGAGTTTTGACGCTGCCCTGATGTGCTTTCCCGCCCTAGGCATATCGTGTAGAGACGGGATATTCGTGGGTGAGGGGGCGGTCATCATGAAGCGGCAGGAGTAAACCAGTCTGACTGTCGGGCTCTGCTGCCGACACTGACCTCGAACCGCACTCATGACCCGGACGGTATGTTGCGGGGTCCTAGGCCCGACCCTTGTGCTCAAAAGAGCTAAGATGTGCGAGTGCGAGTGTATGAGAGTGTGAGGTGCACCTTGCCGTCGGCCACCCCCCTTGCTGGGGGATTCCGGTCTAGTGTCTGTATCTGTCTGTAGGTACCGCGTTGAATGTGGCCCTAGATGTTTGTCTGTCTCCAGTTATTAGGTTCAGCGTTGAATGTGGCCCTAGATGCTTGTCTGTTCCCAATTATAAGGTATAGCGTTGAATGTGGCCCTAGATGTTTGTCAGTTTCCAGTTATTAGGTATAGCGTTGAACGTGATCATATATGTTTGTCTGTTTCCAGTTATTAGGTACAGAGCTTGAATGTAGCCCCTAGATGTTTGTCTGTTTCCAAATATTAGGTATAGAATTAAATATGGCCCTAGATGTTTGTCTGTTTCCAGTTATTAGGTATAGCGTAGAGTGTGGCCCTAGATGTTTGTCTGTTCCCAATTATAAGGTATAGCGTTGAGTGTGGCCCTAGATGTTTGTCAGTTTACAGTTATTAGGTATAGCGTTGAGTGTGGCCGTAGGTGCTCGTAGATATACAACTAGGAAAATCATTCGGGCCCTCTGCTTGTGACAGTGGGAAATACGGTCGGTTCTATGGCGGTGGAGTTTTTGGTCCGATTTAAGACAACAATGGTCTTGCCAGCTGTTGTACACGGCATATAACTTGTAAAACTACCAAAATTTACACTATTTGTAGGGCGGTATTTCCTGAAGCTACGTATTTTCAAGGGGAAATAAAGTATTTTCATTCCATTATTTTTTTGTATACACGCAAAAGACCTTCGCTTCACGCAAACTATCCCTGAAGACGGGCAGTATCTGCAGCAAAAATGCCGATTCGCACAGCGCTTTTCAGCCATCTCCTGTGTTGAGATGTCGTTGTCGACCGGAAGGCTCATGGATTATTTTGTCGATTGAGCGTCTAATCGTGGGCTGCATACTAATGTGGCTCAGGACGTTGGGGGCGCTAACAGACTGCAACGAGGTTAGCAGTCTGGTCAGGGTCGCTAAGAGGAAACGAGACGAACTGCGATTGGGTAAGCGGGGTACCTCAGATTGTGTCTCCAGTTCACTCATCGACTAACAGGGACTCTCGAGGTGAATCCTCAGCTTTCTCATCACGTTATCCCCCCACACGAATCCACACACTTTATTCCCTGGGTAAGTTCCTGTCACCACATACACTTGGTAAGCTATCGTGACACTCAATATCCTAGTAACACAGTGCATTCCCAGGATAAGATCCTATCACACTCTATACCCTAGTGCACAGTCTATTCCCTGGGTGAGATCCTGACACACTCTATACCCTAGTGCCCCAGTCTGTTCCCTCGGTAAGATCCTGCCACACTCTATACCCTAGTGCACGGTCTATTCCCTGAGATAGATCTTGACACCACATAGACTGGGTAAGCTATCGTGACACTCAATATCCTAAAAAGACAGTGCATTTCCAGGGTAAGATCCTATCACACTCTATACCCTAGTGCACAGTCTATTCCCTGGGTAAGATCCTGACACACTCAATACCCTAGTGCCACAGTCTATTCCCTGGGCAAGATCCTGCCACACTCTATACCCTAGTGCACAGTCTATTCCCTGGGTCAGATCCTGGCAAACTTTTTATCCTAGTATCACGGTTTATTCCCTGGATAAGATCATGCCTCAATTTTTACCCTAGTGCCACAGTATATTTCCTGGGTTAGATCCTGGCACACTCTATACCCTAAGTAAAATCCTGTCCCACAATATTTCCTGAGCAAGATCATGTCAGTGTGAGATTCTTACACACTATACCATGAGCAAGATTTTGCCACACTCATCACTCTGAGTTTTATCCTGACACGCAATAAGAGGGTCATGATCCTAACACACCATTAGCTAGTCATGATCCAGACCACTATTAGCTGGTCATGAGCTTGACACACAATTAGCTATTCATGATCCTGACACACTATTATCTGGTCATGATCCTGAAACACTATTAGCTGGTCATGATTCAAACACACCATTAGCTAGTCATGATCCTGACACACTATTAGCTGGTCATGATCATAACACACCATTAGCTAGTCATGATCATGACACACTATTAGCTGGTCATGAGCTTGACACACAATTAGCTATTCATGATCCTGACACACTATTATCTGGTCATGATCCTGACACACTATTAGCTGGTCATGATCCTGGCACACTATTAGCTGGTCATGATCCTGACTCATCATTAGCTGGTCATAAGCTTGATACACTATTAGCTAGTCATGATTCTGACACACTATTAGCTGGTCATGATCCTGACACACTATTAGCTAGTCATGATCCTGACACTCTATTAGCTGGTCATAATCCTGACACTATTGGCTGGTCATGATCTTGACACACTAATAGCTGGTCATGATCCTGACACAATATTAGCTGGTCATGATCTTGAAAAATTATCAGCTGGTCATGATCCTGACACTATTAGCTAGTCATGTTATTGACACATTGTCAGTTGGTCATAAGCCTGACACACTATTAGCTGGTCATGAGCCTGACACACTATTAGCTGCTCATGATCCTCACACACTATTTGCTGGTCATGATCCTGACACAATATTAGCTGGTCATGATCCAAACACACCATTAGCTAGTCATGATCCTGACACACTATTAGCTGGTCATGATCCTAACACACCATTAGCTAGTCATGATCATGACACACTATTAGCTGGTCATGAGCTTGACACACAATTAGCTAGTCATGATCCTGACACACTATTATCCGGTCATGATCCTGACACACTATTAGCTGGTCATGATCCTGGCATACTATTGGCTGGTCATGATCCTGACACACCATTAGCTTGTCATAAGCTTGATACACTATTAGCTGGTCATGATTCTGACACACTATTAGCTGGTCTTGATCCTGA
>SDVV010022356.1:0-12964 GCA_016164225.1 Gammarus roeselii | reverse complement strand
TTATTGTTCTGCTAAGAGTACCATTCCTTTTTGTATATTAATATAAAATTCATTCATGATGCACCCATGTTTAGCTATGGAAGTAAGATGCCCGGTCATATTTTCTCTCACATGTTGTGGTACTTTCTGTATTGTAAAAATAGGCTTAATTGTTTACTTTCCTGTTTTATTTAAACCTCATTTATAACAAATTATGTGTAGTTAGGTAAGTTTTTGGGGTTGTATGTTTACAGAAAACGTCTGGAGGAAATGCAAATGTGTAAATAAATACTAGCAGACAAACCATCTCGGTGCAGGGATGTCGCAAACAAAACGCGAAATTAAAATTAAGGTCTCTTTGCAACCACCGCCCTACGGGGGAGTGCATTAACTTCGCGTTGTGACTCCGGTGGAACATGGAAGCAACTACTACTAACTTCTCTTAGCGCAACCGATAGGACATGCTATAAGTGTTACTAAATCCGATTTGGTCGTGGCATGCAATTATACATATTTTTGATTGTGTATATTTATGAATAAAGTTGCGATTTAAAAATGATGCCAACTTCGCGTTGGGACTCCGGTGGAACATGAAAGCAAATAATAAATAAATAAATTAAAAATGATGCCTCGCCGTGTGAGAACCAATGAAGACTGTATTTTTTTCATGCTCGCTGCCGTTCCCAGTCCCCTTTTTCAATAACACATCGTACTTTAGATTTGTGTACATTTATGTATTGTTTTCAGATGAAACGAATACCATACTGTTCATATATAAATAACTATTGTTAATTTTATATTAGTTACCACTGTGAATCTTTGTTGTACGTTTAAATGTACACATTCAGTTTATAAGCAATACATAGTTTCTTATGTGATTTCAAGTCATACCACTTCATAGCACACGATCCGTTTTCAACCCGTCATGTTTCTCCCGAAGACAAACTATTCAGCATAGTTTAAGTGATGCCCAAAGAACATGTTTTCACATTAAGATCCGACATAGAGCTCTTGAAAAAATAAATCTATATCTAGGGGAATATATGAATGAGACTTGGATGTTGCAATGATCCAACTAAATTGCTCTTATGTCCTTATGTGTATTAAGCGGAATGTATATTGTATTCCTCAGAGAAGCTAACACTTTTAAGGGGTGCAACTAAGTGTTAAAATAATTAGTGCCAACCTTTCAACAACAGATGACTACACGTAGAAGCCGTTCTCCAAGACGTCTAACACTATTGCTCTGTTCCACCAAGGAACTTGAGTAGGTTCGAAAAAAATATATGGCGGAGACTGACTACCTTCCAGTAAAAATCAATCAAGTTTACATTCCCCAGTCAGAATTCCCTAATTAAGTTGTTGATAAAAGAAGTAAAAGAATGAAGCTTTGCCCTTCCAATGGGTGGCTGCAAACTTAGATCGTACTGTAGCTGTTACCATGCTTTGAAAATTTTACACACATTCACCTACAACCATTCAGAACTTTCTTCGCAGGAAAAGCGCGGAAGTGACCAGGCAGTGGTAGAAGACACCCAAGCCTTGCACCAGCAGCCGAGAGGGCAAATGTCTCGTGTTCCCCAGCCATCGTGTACGATCAGCCGGCGTATCTGGGCTTGTCATCGCCTGGAAGCTCGCTCAAGGTGAGAAAATAATAATCTTTACAAATTCGCGCCCTGTGCTGATAGTCGATCGCGGTGCTGGCAAGAAGCCTGGCACTGATCTCTACCACACCACCAGCCATCACTTTATGTTTTCCTCATCTCGCTCCATGTTCGCTGGCGCTGATAGGGTTATATACACACGCTGTTCAGGATGTCCAGCTGGTCTCTCGATTGCTCATGCTGCTCGACCGAGCAAAGCCAGGGTTGGGTTATATTTAGTCAGATGTGCTTCCACTGCTCGTCGCACACTTGGAGTCAGGCTAAGCATCAGTTTCCTGCGGTTGCCATGCTACGAACACCTGAAGACTCCTCTGGTCGTCGCCATGCCTGTAGAAACTCCTCCGGCAGGCTAGGAATGATGCCCCTAACATCTTCGCAGCAGCCTTTAATTCTAAGCTTGTCGTCATTATAATTGTCTGCAGAGGTGTCTATGGCTAAGGAGGTTGCATGGGTGGGGGCGGCACAGCCGTTGTATGTACGCCAGCGAGTGAAGCCAAGCCACCGGCCACAGCCACATGGTGGCCTCCATATGGAGAGCAGGAATAATAATAATGATACTTTTTTTATTAAAATCAACTTCCGTTGTACATGGAGGACACCAGAAACTGATGACAACTCTGGCCAGAAAAGAACACACTGATTTTAAGCCCTTAGCTAGTTCGAAGACATTGGGCATAAGGAAGTAGGAACGAGTCAGCACCAGGAACATTCCATAAAAAAAGAGAAACGCGCAAATATGGGCTAAAAAAAGAGTTAAAGAAAGGTCATGGTAAGGTAAACACAGATCTGACAGTGCTAAGTAAGAGTTGATACGAGATATATTAATAAAAACTTTTCAAGTAAGTGAACAAATAACTAATCTAACAAAAATGCCCATGAGTCAGTCATCCTAAAGACACCATTACGACCACATCAAATATTTTAACCTACGTTTGAAATGTAGAACATCATGTGACTGTTCAAGTTCGAATGGGATATCGCTCCAAAACTTAACTCCTCAATGTACAAACGAGGCACCGAACCGAGACATTTACTGCCCGACAATTTAGATTATTTAAGCAACTAAATCGAGTATTGTAATCATGAACTTTTTTTATTTTCACACATTTTATCAGCGAAAAAACTATTGGTTCCAAGAACGTAATTCTCAAAAAATAAAAATTACCATGCACAAAAAAATTATAGATATCACTTGAATTGAATAAATGGAGCTTTTTATAAACTTCCTCTTCAGGACAAGTACACAATTGTTTTGAATTGAGCATAGTCTATTTAGTTTGGTTTTGTCAGAGGCGCCATAAACTTCGATACCGTAGGGTAAATAAGGGTACACAAGAGACAAATACAGTAAACGCAGAACACTCGCAGGAACGAGGGGTGACAACTTTCTTAGGATACATGATTTCGGTATCTTCAGCCTGATATGATCAATCTGATTAGAGGAGATTCTCCGATCCACAATTACACCCAGAAACTTGGCCGTCTCTGCAATAGGCATTAACATTTATTATTGCTACGGGGATGCCAATGTTGTGAGATTTGTTTGTTATAATCATGTATGAGGTCTTAGAAATGTTTAAGGATAGCTTATTGCAACAAAGCCACTGATCAATCTTCTGGAGTTCTCTAGAGCAAACTTTCAACTAATTAACTCCATTGATACCAACTAATATCGTTATTGGACTATTATCACGTACACAATCGCCTCCTTTTGGAACATTACATTCCTGACTTCAATTAATCATCTCGGTAAACACATTTGTTTAATATCTTTACCTGGCCATAAACTACGGTTATTCAATTTGATATTATACGTGGAACACTTTTTCTGCGGCATGATGCGAATATGCAGTTAGACACGGATGGTATACATGTATTTTTATTTATTAAACATCAGGTATCAACTTCGAGGATCAATAATTACATCTTCTTCATAGACGGATGACCTGGTGGTCATGTCTGATCATTTGAGGATTCATTACTTGCAAATTAGTAATGATTTCGTCACAAAATGTCGCATTACTTTTATATGCATCATTCTTCAGTAGGCCTCCGAGAGTGACGCCGTCCAAACGACACCCAGGCCTGGAACTGTAGATGGCCTTGGTCCACCTGTTACGGCTGAGGTGTGGACACCACACGGCCCTCCAGGCATACCAGCATAGACTGGGTAATGTCCCTTCCGATCTCAGTTTGCGATGTCGGGGTTTGCACTATACGGTCGAGCACGGCATGACGTCGTACCCATCAGTCGCACTCGGCAGGGTCGACCATAAATTCACGTCGGTACGTGATCAGTGGGAACGTTCGCGAGACAGCATACTTCCTCAGTGATGTGGGCATAATAAAAATGCCTGCATCTGCTAAAACAATCCCAACATACGGCTGTGGTGTGAGGTGATGTGGCAAGTTCCCTCGTCTGCTTCATATATAAATAGGAGGTCACTTCATTTGCTGTGTTAAATATTACACGGCAAATGTTAAATCATCCGTTTTCAAACTTAACCTGACCATTGCTACGAATGTGTGTCATATTCAAATCGTGGTGTTAAGGTGTTGGTGATCCACTAAGCAGGTCGATTTTATTCAAACAGTGTAAGGGTAGAAATTTGCTCCTTGGCCATGTTCTGCGCAGCACTGCCCTCTACAGTCGTGAGGTGAGCTAACCACAGAAAGGGCTCAACATACCTGTGCTCCGTACCTCACAAAGCCCCACCCCACCCGAGACTGCTTCCCACATCAATGCGTACTGGCCACCACAAGAAATTTATGCTATTAGACATCGCACCTCAATCATCCTTATCCACGTTCAAGACCATCTTTCACGCACATATGAACTTTACCAGTTTACGGCTCAACTACGAATGAGCCGTCAAAAGGCAAAGCAGTCAACAAGTCGGAACCTACGCCTCAGTGTTGATGGAGAGCTAGCCTCTACCCTCTCATCTCTCCTACCCACGCCGTCCATCGCATGTAAACTAAAGGCTTCATTTACTACCCTGGCTGTCCGAGTGCCTCTTTCTTTCTATGTGAAAGATTACTCTTCGACAGCAGCCGTTATCACCTCCACTGCTTCAGGATAAAGCAATGCAGCACTCCCTACTCATAAACTCATGTAAATGTTTTATTTGTGTTTCACTTGCGTTTTTATTTGAATGCAGTTGAGGTGCGCACGCGTAAATACTATTGGCTTTAGATAGCATGTGTTGCCAATTTTGACTATAGTGCCAATCACGATTGCGTATTCGCCACTCGGTTATTTCAAGTGCTATACGTAACCCAAAAAAAACTATACTTGTGCTGATCAGGAAGAAGTCCCGAAGTGACCCCTTTCCGACCACATCTTCAGACTAACGCTGACTAACATCGTAAAAATATCCGTCGTTGCATATTAATGTTGTGAAAATTTCTTCTCGCTCTGTTAGTATGCTTTTCTACTGCTATTAGCTAGTTTTTTATTGAAGTTGTGCCTATATTATCTGTTTATCACCAGTTTATTATTTTGTGCCCATAAATGTTACGGTTACATAAAACTTCTAGTTGAAAAACAAACATCTTTGCCTGGGCTTAGTTTAGTTTTCATTCCCAGGTAGAATCACCCAGAAAAAAATTCTTAGGTCATCTTAATATATAAATCACCCCATTCCGGATTTAATTATAGGTTTTACATTCCACTTTGCTGTTTACAAGAAATAACGAATATAAAATTCGAGCAACGGTAAAATTCGAGCAATAACGAATATAAAATTCGAGCAACTAAATCAAGTAAAAAAACTAGAAGTGCACCAGACTCTGAATTGATCAAAAATTTTACAGCTCTAGACGCAGAGACAAACGATCTCATCAAATCGAGAAAAAACTCAGTCAAATATAGCGAGACATTTAACTCAACTGTAGTAAACAGAAGGCAGCCACGCAACGACAATGCCTCACACGGTGGGCCACTATCTCACCACATCCGACCCGACTGAGATAACAATACATTTACGAAAATACGCGTTAATTCTTTACTCTCTTGAACGCGCTAGTACGCGAATGTGCCACAGTTGAAATATGTACTTGATTTCATCTTCACAAGACTAATATTTTCGAACGCGAGGCCGTGCGAACTTACCTGAATCAATGAAGATCGCGCCCTACGGAGAAGCCTATTATGACTCACGTTGAGGCTCCGGTGGAAATGAGGCTCAAATCAAACCGACCCGACACGTGTAACCGATTTAATGTATTGCCCGATAAAATGGACTGTCAAATAGAAGAAGTTATTGTGATTGGTGATTACAATGTCACCTACTCTAAATCAAATCAGCGGAAAGGTAGAACTCACCTAAAAATACTGGGAAACACAGATTTGAACATTGACGAGATGGAAAGCATAATCGTAAATGGCAAGTCACCTTCTTCTAACGATACCGCAGTCGGAAATGCCATGAGCAAGGTATGAAACCGTGCTAAAAAAGATCAAACGATCACACGCAAACATTCGTCACTGGCATCCTGCCCCATCCGAACCAATGTAGGCATATGCTAAGGAAATAATCTTGACAATCGCCTAGCAACTTTCTGCGAAGCTCAGAAAATCCTATTCTCTGATCATTTTGAATCGATGATCTACCTAAAGTACTATGACTTTAATAGAATCACTATCAAGACTCGCATGAACACGAATGGATTTGATACTCTCGAAAACACCTTTGAGAAATTCGGCGCTGGTCTCGTCCCTAAAAATACGTCAAAAAACTTAATCGATATCCAACCCACCTCTGTCAGCCGTGCCCAACGGAATGACAACGGCCTCTCCGTGTGCCAACACTAGATGCACAACCATTAAAAGAGACCATTAAAACATCACCGCAGGTCTTGGACAAAGAATTCCTGACATCAATCCAACCCGAGTTGGAGGCGGTAGTCGCTGCCCCGCAAGTACAATCCGTGTAAATGAAAATACAATTTTTGGCCTCGATACAACGTCACGAAGTAGACACAGTACAAATCAAGAAAATAGTGTGCCTGCCGGTACCATGAAATGGTACTATGTAAATGTTAGAAGTTTATAATGCAGTATCGAAGAATTGTACATCCTTACATCAACTGAAATATCGACGTGATAGCAATCACAGAATCGTTGATGAAATCGAGCACCAGACATTATTTAGGTGAATGTACTCTTCTCGGTTACTCACTTTTCACAAAGTTAGACAAGGCCGAGAGAGCGGAAGTGTTGTTCGTAGTTAAAAAACGACTTGCAAATATTAGAAGTCACTCTTCCAAGCAGCAGACACGACAAAGTATCAATTCAGGTACTCGGTAAACCTACGAAGTCAAATCACCTTCGTCCATTGTCCCCTAGAATGCAAGTTTGAAGATAACATCGATCTATACAACATACTCGTCGATGTCGTCACAACACAACACAGTATTGTACTTGGAGACTTGAATATCTCTGACATTGATTGGAAACCGACGAAATACCTGACATTGATTGGGAAGCCGAATAAATAATAAATAATGATACTTTGCACGTTGAACACGGGAAAACAGAAACTGCCTGTAGAGCTTTTTCGATCACTGGACCAAAGTCCTGGAACAACCTCCCAACAAGCCTCAAGAATCTTAAATCGAACAGGTCCTTCAAGAATAGGCTTAATGAATATCTATTGACCGATCAATTCAAAATTGTAACATTGTCTACAAACACAAACTAAATACATAATACCAGAAACTGCATTCTGTTCATGAGCATGTCCGCAAACACCACCACCATAACTCTCAACATTGAGATACCATCTAATCGTTTTTACTCTGACGATGCATATGTTATATATGCTGCTTCCGATCACAATTGTCTCTGTCAATTACCATAAGCGTTAACTAGCGTTTTGTCTATTTCTATGCTTCCAATGTTTCAATCGTTTTAGTATAAAAAAATGATAGCTCAGTCTTTTCCAGGAGCGATAGGCATCTTCCAACTTTGACTAAGGTCAACTCGATTTTAATGTAATTCATTGAAGTGTTTCTAACAATTACCGTACCATTTTTGATACAATAATTACCTTATAAGCTAATATTTTGCTTTGTCTTCTATAACAGAACTACTATGTTCATCCAACTTGTGTACTCCAGTATTATATTATTCTGATTGTCAATCATTTTCTAGCGGTCATGAAGCGTGTATATTAAGTGTTGGGTATGTCTAACTTTTTTTTTATAACTTTGTCGCCTATTCACTCCTTCATTATTCATACAATGGTTTAAACCCATCTTTACAATATGTTAGCGCTTTTCAATTTCCCAACCCCATGTATTCATATTTTCTGTATAATTCAAGTCCTCCATCCCTACTTTTGTCATCGTACAATAATGTAGTACTCTCATTACATTATGGTTGCACATTTCGATGTCCCAACCCAATGTTCTCGGGACTCTAGCCACGTGCATGCGTGATTTCCCACCCCATGTACTTGTTATTTTCCACACCCATGCATTTTGTTATTTTTCCACCTCACGTATTTCTTGTTTTTCAATCCCGCGTGTCACTGGTTTTCCCAGCGCTATTTAGTCGCAATTATTTTGTCACAATAGACATTTTCTGCATGTGCACTGATGATACGATTGTTAATAATATTTCGCTCCACGTAATCCGAACTGGCGGCCTCTAGAGATGAGTTGCGACGAATTCAAATTGAACTCTCGTTTTCGTTAATTCAAATAGTATAGTTGATAATGAAGTTTCATGTCTTATGCTTGCACTGTCACTGGCCACGTCTGATTGATTTTGTAGACGGCAAGTTCATGACACAAATGGTAGACATCTTCTTTAAACAGCATCATCCTTGATCTTCTATTTGGTGCAAGCGACTTGCATGTCACGAACGTTGAAGTGGGAGGGAGAACCACTCGGAACTAGCGATCATAACTATCCGTTTTATGATAGAGCTCGAGTTGAAAACGTTAATAAACTGCGATTTAGACCCTACTTTATATTAGCCAACTTTGATGGCTAAGAGTCAATGGCGACAACGAATATAATCCTTGGACGTGACGACAACCAACCATTAAAAAAAATCTGCCGGTACATAACAATATTGAACTTGAACATATCCCTCGCAAAAATGGAGAACCAGCAGTTAATCAGCCTAAGAACAGGAAAATAGAACTGCAGCACCTTCAGTCGCAAAAAAGAGCACTCCACTGAACAGAAATTGTCACATAATGATGCAAAAAATGAATTCATAGGCTGAATGTGCGTGGCTGTAGTGCGAATGATGTAAAGAGGAGGGAGATTGGTGAGATGTTTGTGAGGAGGAAGTTTGATATGTTGGCGCTGAATGAGACGAAATTGAAAGGTAAGTGAGGATGTGAGTTTGGTGTGGTAAGTGGAAGAAAGTGTGGTGTGGAGGAAGGTTTGGCACGAGAAGGTGTGGGTTTGATATTAAGTGATTTGTTGACAAGTAGCGTTACCAAGTGGAAGGAGGTGTCCTCGAGATTGGTGTGGGTGAAAGTTAAGTTAGGCGTAGAAAGATGGGTATTTGGGAGTGCTTACGGACCTGGCAGCGAGAGGAGTGAAGAGGAGAGGGAGCAATTCTGGACTGACCTGAGTGAGTGTATTGAGAATTTTGGAGATCATTTCAATGTAGTTGTACTGGGTGACCTTAATACGAGAGTTAGAGATGTAGTGGTGGAGAATGTAATAGGAAGGTATGGCGTTCCCGCTAGAAATGACAGTGGAGAAAAACTGATAGGTCTGTGTATGGAGCAGGAGTTAGTGGTCGGGAACAGTTTGTTCAAGATACGAGAAATCCACAAGTACACATGGGTAAGGACGACTCATGGTGCAGTGGTGGAGAGAGCACTGATGGATTTTGTGCTGATATCGAGGAGAGTGGTGGGGAGGCTGTTGAATGTGCGGGTGTTGAGAGGGGAGGGTGGAGGAGTGTCTGACCATCAGCTGGTGGAAGGTAGATTAAGAGTGGAGCAGAAGTGCAAGGGCAACAAACGAGTGGGAGGAGGAAGAGAGGTAGTGAAAGTGAGGGGACTGAATGAGAAGTAGAGCCGAGGAGTTCCAGCAGGCGTTTAGGGAAGAATATAACAACGTGAGAGGACAGGACCTGAGAGATGTGGAGGAAGATTGGGAGGCGTTAAGGGATGCGTTAGTGGGATGTGCGAAGAAGGTGTGTGGTGCGCGCTGTGTGGGCGGGTGCAGAAGGAAAGGTTGCCAGTGGTGGAACGAGGAGGTCAAACTTGCGGTGGCTCGGAAAAGAGGAGCGTTTAAGGAGTGGTTGCAGGTGAAGTCGGTGGTGGCTTATGAAAGCTACAAAGAGAGGAGGAGCGGGTGGTGAGGAGAGCCAAAAGGGACGCTGATGCCCGGTGGGGCAGACGGTAGTAGTAGGTATAGCACCAAAAACGGCATTCTAGAGTCACTTTTGGGCGGGGGTCAGCCGCGATGCATGCAACTTTTGACTCAAGCCGGCGTACGGCGGTTCGCGCAAAAACGGGGTGCGAGGGGGGTAGGGTAGGACGGGAGTCAGTGAGCTGATAGACGGATAGCTTATACATGTTATTGCAACTTCTTTACATGTCATATTGCATAAATGCATTTTCAATGCTGTGTCGTCTGAATGTTTTTTGAGGTATTGACAAACATACATTTATAAAATAATTTTCATTCATAATTACAATTACATAATAATTTACAAGCTCTGTTATAGATTTAAAAGCCCACACTTCCCGGACACCGTCATGATGAATTTTTCAACCTTGGTTCCATTTTCTACCTCGTTTGATGTTGATCAATTTACACGTAGCATGGATTCAATTAGTTTATTGTTATTTTTATCCGATTGTATTAATCAGTACCCTTGCGCTAAGCTTTACCCACTCCTGCAGCAACTCCTTCATTATTTTGTTCTTCATTCATGATATATCCGATGAAGGAAAATAGATACAAAATTTACAGGATGACGGAATCATTCCTCCAAAGGAGAATCACTCGCGAGTATAATTGACTCATTCGGTGTTATTTTTAGCGGTGGGACGCTTGATACCAGCCTGATATTGCGTATAGGCTATGTTGTGTGTTTTCCATCTATTTAATTCATATGTATATAATATCTATAAGAATAGTATGTATTATTAGTCGGGTAGTTTGAGGGTTAATGTAAATATTTTGGCTTGATGCAACATCTGCACAGAGAATCTATCTAACCCATATTGCATTATACAGGTTTTTAACCAGATATATCGGTGTTCCATTGACGCGGTATTCCGATAGCGAGAATACCTGAACGATATGGATTTATTGTAAGTTATTAAATTGTGTTATGTATACTTAGTACTGATCGGTTGATTTATGTTGATTTTCATAGGATTTATGGTATTTTAGGTTTGCATCTTCCACATTATTTCAGGCATAATTGGTAGGTTATTGCAACATTTTGATATTTTATGTGTGTATACAACATTCTGTTACGATTTAGCCGTGGTCACTTTAGTTGCAGAGATGTTAATTTAACCCTGTTTTGGACTGAGTTGAGCCTAATTTTATCAGATTTTTTATGTAGTATACCGTATTTACGTAGAAGTATTCCACATCATTTACTATAGGTTTCAGTTATTTCGCTCGTAGGTCTTGGTATCTTATACGCATTAGTTGTTTGCTTGGTTACATGCTAGTTCCTTCTCGTTCATCACATTTTTAATGTATGTTTTGGGTATGCTAAAGAATTGATCTTCTTGCTGTGTTATGATTCGAGCGTTTTGGTATATTTTCGCTTAGTTTTTTATGTTTTCTGTACAGTTCCCATCTTCAATGCAATCTGTTGGTTATTTATACAATATCGGAATATTACGTTTGTAGATGTAATGTAGAACACTTTTTCATGTCCAATTAGTTACAAGTTGTATATTTTTTGTGTTTTATATATATTGTTTACATCCTGATACAATGTTTGACGTGCTTGTTATGGATATAGAAGATCCCATTTGTTACAAACTTGGTATTGCTGTTAGCTTATTGTATGTTTATTGTAGGACCATTCTTCAATGTTTAGGAGGAGTTAGAGAGTCCCCTAGACAAAAAAGGTCGTTCTGTTTATGCCTATTTGTGTAAATAGACCGATTTACTAGGATGGATACCCAATGTATTACAATTTTAATGTGAATTAGGGCACAGTAGAGAAATATGTAGCTATTTTATTATTGTTGTATAATTTTTTCCACGATAATCATAGGAAAGTATGTTTAAGAGGTCTAAGTCAGTACTGCATCTCTATGGAATTTTCGTCATTGATCCCTAGCAAATGTATGATGTAAAGTTTTAGAAGACGATTTACTGGATGGTGGGGGATCTTGGTGTAGAGGTGGTTTACACTCTTTTGGTGGTCATTTGGACTTCGTTCAAGTTCAACGTGAATTATGTACGTTCTTCTGGACGTCGGTCTTAAGTTCCGTGTGTTTGTTAGAGAGGTTATGCGACAAGCTGCTCATCGTTGTAGTGTTTTACTTAAGTCATCAGTAAACAGAAGCCTAGCTTTCTATGGCCACACTCGTTGAGACTCATGTAAGGCCCATTCTTGACAACTGTACCTGTGTCTAGATTCTTGGTTATATTCAGGATGTGACTTTGCTCGACGTTGTTCAGAGACGACGGGTTAAACAGATGCAAGGTATGTCTGAAGTATTGTACCATGACTGCGTGTTTTCTTTGAAATTTGTTATATATCAGTGGTAGATTGCTGAGAAGTGACCTAGTAAAGCATTGTAGAGTTCGTTGTTACGACACAGTGGGGCTTGGATTTGTACTACTAGAGGCATAGCATCGGTTAGGTCTAGGAATTTTGTTATAGATTTGAACAGGTATCGTAGTAAAAAATAGCATTATTCGCATGAACTCAGTGTTAAATGTCAGATATTTTTGATATTGCTGTTACGTTAGTATATGTTCTCAGTCACGAACCAGATCACGTAGGATATTTGACTAGGATTAATCATCTGGGTGTGGTAGGATGCACCGTATATAATAGTTAATCATTATCGGTCAAGTATTGTAGAGAATCTTATTTAGGTATTTTATGGTTGTTGGTGTATATTTCGATTGGTTATCATAGGAATATATCTATTAGGTATAAAAGCGCCTAATTTCTTGGAATGTTGGGTATGAAATACGCCTAATCGGATGTAATGATCCAAAATATTGGAAAGGTTTTACCTCTCGACTCCGGCTCCACGTCGTCTTGGAGATCTTTTCTAGCGGATTTATGTAGAGTGTTAATGTTAAAGTTATTCAATAATTTAACGTTCATCTCAATGATGTTATCCGCTTG
>SDVV010022355.1:0-12964 GCA_016164225.1 Gammarus roeselii | reverse complement strand
GTGTGCTCTTCCGATCTTATATACATTTATACAAGCAGAATCAAAGAATGGCGAAAATATATTCATGCTAGAACAGAAGGCGAGGGATTCAAAGCTGGATCTTCAAATTTACTTAACGATGTCCTTCTTATAGTATATATAAATCGAAAATCTTCAAAAAGACCAAAAAAATTACACTGGTTATACCCAAGAGGAGTATCCACATTACGAATTTTCAGTGAACAATTGAAATCAATACAAATGCCGCGGAAATAATTATCTTCGCGTTATTTGTATCGATTTTAATTATCTGAAAATTTGTAATGTGGATACTCCTGTTGCCAAGTTTCTTCCACAACAAAAGACAATGGACAACTTTCAAAAAAATGAAATTGTGGTACAACAAACCAGTATTTGCATTTTGCTGCACCAACAAAATAAAACAACAATTTCAATAGAATAAATTTGAAAAAAACAATCTTGCTGTGAGAGCAAATCATTTCTCTCCGTGAAAATAGAACCATGGCGCGCAGGATGAGAGAGATGCTGTGACCTGTCCAACCTGTGAAAATAACTCCGCAGACTTTAACACATCTTTGACCAAATGGAAGAGACCCTGTGAGAGGAGCAACGGATTGAAAAACCATATGAAAGAATGCGGAATTAGAGGGCAAGGAATCATCTAGCGCAATGAGACATGTAAAACAAATATGATGTAGACGCAAGACAAAGGGAGAAGGCATTACTGTTATTAAAACTGACAGAGCCAATTGCTGGCTAGAAAGATACTAAAACAGAGCCAAATTATGATTCTGCTGAAGAAAAGCCTCCGTCAATCAAATGAACACGTGCCAATGCGGATCGTCGCATCACGGTACACACTAAAAAGTCCTGAATTGACGTCAGGGACTTTCATATGCAAAAACATAGTATGGTACTTCCAAAGAAAAACAAATAAAAAATAATTGTGTTGGAGCAAAAAATACTTGGTAATTGGTTTCCCAGATTCTATAAATCAAGTTATACAAAAAAAATGTGACTTGTAGGATGTCTATAGATTGTATGGATCACTAGTCTATCTTCTTTAAGCTACAATACTAGGCATTATACTTTTTCATTTGAACCTGATGTCATCAGTCAAGAAAGAATCGCACAGCTATCCCTCAAATACTTCTACTTCTCCCTTCTTTATTCCTTCAAGACGATACGCTCCAAAGAATTGGTTTCCATGTAAATTGTTAACATATTAACGTGTAGGAAGTGTATACAAATACGCATAATCTCTGTATCCGCATGCACCCAGGTTCACGCTCTCTTTTACAATTCGATTCTATTCCATTCTGATCAAGCTAGTGCTTGGGTCTCGCGTGCAAGATTTCATTCACCTCAGCGATTCTTAGGTCTACAAATTCCACCCTTTTCTATAGTCATAGTTAACTAAATTAATTCCCTAATTACTTTGTCCAAGATCCGCGAGGTGAAGTTTAACAAAAATACTATGAATGTATATTTAGTTACAATAACTTACCCACTCTGACAATAGTCATTGTCATAAGTTACATAGGCTGTCAACAAAATATAACGTTTTCACTTAGGCTGTTAGCAATACTTGCCAGTGGTGTTATTGGAGTTGATTTGAGAGGCTGTTAGCAATACTTGCTAGTGGTGTTATTGGAGTTGGTTTGAGAGGCTGTTAACAATACTTGCTAGTGGTGTTATTGGAGTTGGTTTAAGAGGCTGTTAACAATACTTGCTAGTGGTGTTATTGGAGTTGGTTTAAGAGGCTGTTAACAATACTTGCTAGTGGTGTTATTGGAGTTGGTTTAAGAGGCTGTTAACAATACTTGCTAGTGGTATTGAAAGAACTGGCTTATAGGAGCTTGTTTATTTTCAGCACTGTGGCATACATTGCGGAGTTTTGAGGTAAAAAAATTTAATCACATTTATCAGGAATAATTTACAAGGGGTTCACTATGGTTACGTGCCCCAGCCCTTGTGTAGATTGCTACAGTGCGCAGTACGTGTGACTTTGATATCTTACAAATCTTTTTACCGACTGGTCAGCGAAGTCCTCCGCACCACTGCGACTGACCACTTCAGAAGAAGAAGACTAGGAGGAGGCATGTAGAATATGAGGTATCCAGTTTTTGCATCGGTCAGCCCCCGGCACGTAGCGCCTATGGTGCAGGGGGTAGGGTTGGGGCTGGGGTAGGGATTGCACAGAGGTCCATGACACTACCGTACAGGCAGCGGCCGCAAGACAACTTCTTACTCTCCCCGTCTGCCACTCCCATTAGAAAATGTTACTTTTAATGCATAGTGCACACCATTTTTTTCCTTCAATCAACACCTGGAGGGCCACGACGAGCAGTTGTACGGCTATTCTATAACATTTATAGGATCTATATTACGTCAGCATAGCCAGCGCCATCAGGCCTCCTTGTGTCAAGACCAGCGTCACAATCATTGGTGAAACCTTAGAAGAATAGCCGAGTCAAATAAGCTCACAATCATCGGTGAAACCTTCGAACGACATCCGAGTCAATAGAAACGTCACAACCACTGGTAAAACCTCAGAATGATAGTAGAGTCAACTCAAACGTCGTCACTGACACATCTAGTCACTTTGACCGAACACTTGTCATCTGCGCTGATTTACTTATTTTAAAACAAGTGAGAGTATCATAGATACTACCACTACATCCATATGAATGGATTCGTTATTATTATCGTCTTAAAATAATCGGCTTTGATTAAACTTTCTTTGAAAATTAATAAATCAAAAAATAAATCAAAGAAAACAGCACACAAGTTGCGATCTTACTCTCTTGTCTGAATTTATAAATACGCTGTATTTATCTTTGACACTTCAGTGCAAGAGAGAGAGAGAGAGAGAGAGAGAGAGTCATGTGGTTGGATTCAAGGTTGACCTTGAGAGTAAGCAAGGTCTCGCATATCCTTGGTTAATTGTGTCGCCCTTGATGCACAGTAGCCAGCAAACCATCTCTGGTTAGAAGGTTGGTAAAATTACATTATTTTCTTTATGTTACTGTGTCGCATGAAAAAATAAATTATTCAAAGTTTTTATATGCATTCTTAATCTGAAAACTTTTATGCCGGCACAGAGTAAGAACTGCTTAATTAAATTGATTTGAACCCATTTAATACATGAAGGTTATTTAAGGCCCTGCATGCATACACAACATCTGCAACTGTCCAAGTGGGTAAGCCGTACCTAGCATCATCATGATCGACTGGTGTTTTACTGTTGACCTCTTCCATGTTTCAGTATATTGTTATATTATTGACCTCTTCCATGCTTCAATATACTGCTATATTGTTGACCTCTTCCATGCTTCAGTTAACAGTCTGAGAAACCTCTTTAAATTATAATAATATTAACATCTCCACCAGTTGGCTCTTTTCGCAAGCGTAGGTGAGAATTTTAAGTGGCTTACCCCACGATTGAAACTTCCCCGCCCCTGCCTCAAGCATGAGTCAGTCTGCTATTGATCTAGAAACGTCAGTCGATGGTAAATGCTAGCCCAAAGTATTTTTGTTTATTGACTAAGGAGGCATTCGTTCAATACATCGGAGTATATTATTTTGTCGCTTGCTCTTGTTGCGTTGCGTACGAATATTCGAATGCCTGCCTCCAGTGGATGTTCCAAACATCATCCCCATGTCTGACTGCAAGACGTCTAATGAAGAGGTGTTTCTGTCTGCTTAGTAAATGAGGCCAAGTACTGATAACTTTAGTGAGGCCACAAATTAGTCCTCGAAAATCTTTTTTCTTTTTTCTTGTATCCTACAGACATCTTTTCTATGGTTGTTGTCATGAAAAATTCAAATCAACTTTGAATTTAAGTTGCAGTCTCCACTAATATCTGAACCTTGCTCTATATACTCTACTGCTCCACTGATTACCATTGACGATGCATAGAAAACGACCGAACTAATTGCTAGCAGTGAAGTATATTCAGGAGACGAGAAATGAAGGAAAACGTGTTGTTTTCGTTGTTGCTCTCCTCATATCTGTGAGGTGAATAATAGTTTCCAAAAAGGAGAACAGTCCTTTACAAATTCACACGTTCAGTACAAACAGATGCCGAACTTCGTTTACATTTAGCCTTATGAGAGAGGGCGCGGCCCTCTGCCCCCCGCCCCTGAGCACAAGCCTGACCAATGTCCGCTCGGCATTACACAGCAGAAGTGCGTGCGGTGAGACTCCGCAGTGGCCGTGGCTGCTGCGAGGTGCCGCTGCTGTGACTTCTTAGAGCATTAACCTCTGCAAAGGTTCCAGTCGCGTATAACCTCCCTCTCCCCACCCGTTGAGGGAGGAAGGCTGGGGTAAGAGGGGGTTGCAGGCCGGACACAGCTACACTCTTTTGATCCCCCCCCCCTTCAACCCGTTCAACTCTGTGCATTAACTCTCCCCCTGTTTTGTCTCTCCACCCCACCACACCACACCATTTTGTCTCTCCACCCCACTACACCCCACCCCTATCTCACTGTTGCCATCGTGCTAGTGTTCCAGGTCGGCACTTATACGATTTTAGTATGTTCTTCGTTGTTCCTGATAAAAGGAAATCCTTTCCTGGCATGAATGGATATTAAGTCAAGTTGTACGACTTCTAATACCTTACAAGTTTCAATTAAAACCTTTAAAATCCTACAAACCCTTGAAATCCTTAAAATTGTATTACTCAAAAACAGATATGCCGGTCTGCTGTAAAATTTTGTTGGTTAAGATTTTTTTCGTGAGGTTCTGGCAGGCAAAGCTTGTTCAAGCGTCTGTTTTTACTTGCGTTACTATCTAAACAATCACTGAGATGAAGCTTCTTACTGTTTCAATTTCCCCATGGTTGAATAACAGCGCAAGGTTGGCTCTCAGCTGGTACCAATTTTGAATGTTTCTGTGCACCTAGGTAGGGAAACCCTCTTTGGTGACCAGAAGAATATGAATACTATTATTTCATAGAAGCAAGGAGGATCTAAAAAAATATGCCGACGTTTTAATTTCCACGGTTGATTTAGCGATTGAGCTATTGAGGCAGCCGTGGCCGAGTGGTTTGCGTGTCCTACTGCAGTGTCAGCCTCTGGTGATGCATGTCGTAAGTTCGAGCCTCGGCATGGACACGGCGGTCTTGTGGCGAGGAGATTGGGTGGCTTCCTCCTCTGTGTCCGCTTAACTTAGCCACCCTCCTAACTAAGGGGAAACGACTGTATGCCTGTGCGTACGATTCAGCCATTAATCGTAATTCAGAGCAGGCTAAAGAAAGATCAGATTGTTGTGTAGATTACCAAGTTATGTGAATTACCAAATAATTTTAAATACAATTCACAATTTCGACAGCGTACATTTCGTGAGCTTCATTTATGTGTAGTTTATGCTCAAAAGCAAACTTTTTACGTCGAAATTCACAGAAAATGTTTTTCAGGGAATACTATGTCTTCAAGGATTTAAAGTCGTTTGAGGAAAAAGTCAGTGCGCTACATTTGAAGATTGGAGACGGGAAGAAGGTAGATTGTTCACTGCACGTAGCTTGTTAAGTACTACCAAATATTCAAACTATAAAAACTGCTACTCAATTAGTTTACGCTATTAAAACATTTTCTATTTGAAAAAAATACACACCAGTAATACGTGAGAAAACAACGATAACCTGTCAATCGAAACGTAAGTTTCGAATTGTTAATAAGTGAGCCTAAATAATTTCCTGTATGACTTTTAGTGATCGATTAATAATAGCTATATTATCACTTATATTTTTTTAGAAATATCTCAAATAACAGCAGAGGTATCACCAATACTAGCGTAGCCCGAAGCCGTCGACTGCACTGTACGTAAAAGCTGAATCATCGTTACCGAATGCTAATTTCGTACCTTAAAATGTTGAAATCCCGAATATAATGAGTTGCTGTTGTGTAAATTTCAATATATATGTTGTAAATGTATTTCAGTATGGTTTAATTTCTCTATTAACTTATTAATATATATTGAGAACCATCTAGCTCAAATTTCACCATGTTACCATCATTCTTCAAATGATTTCAATATAATTTTAAACTACATTTATTCGAGCGAAGATATCTAAATTTAAAAGGCACCTGAAGGGAAAATGGAAATATAGGAGTAGAAAATCTTCGGTATCTCGGACGTTGTTGTTCCTTAATACCTCATCGATCATATATTCTCTACAAATTAGATAAATTACACAATTATCCACGTGCATGTATCAATTTACTGGGATGTGGTACTGCAACTTTTCATTACTTTTGACCAAATACCGAGCGTTATAGAACATCGTAGGCGTGCCAATTTGTTATACCTATGACGTCGACGCTGATATAAACTTCCATATATTTTATTCTGCTCGTCTTTTTTATAAGCATTAATTCCGGGATTCGGTATGAGGGAAGCTATTATTTCGATAAACGATATAAATGGCTCTGATTAACCTTTAAAACGAAGATCTTCCACTACGAATGTAGAAAAATCTACAACAGTTTGGATTCTGTTGGGTCTGATATGTTTTCAACAACATTCATCAATTTTATTTTAATTATAACGTTTATGTTGTTTCATCGGGTTTGAGCAGATTTTTTTATTTTCTAAGAAGACACAAAATATCATCAACTGAGCACAATAAAAAAATTATCATGGCAAAATAAACACAGAAGTGAGATCATTAAAACTGTGATATTGTCCAACCTTTTTATGCGATAATGTACACACAACGCGTCAGTCGTTGCCAATAGCTGTGTGTATCTCAATATTAATTCATGACAGATGGGAAACTTTAGGGTCTGCTTGGGGTTGCCATGGAATGTAATTCTCATATTCAAACTGTGGGTAGTAAAGTACCTATATCAATAAGGATATATTACGTTGGTTGCAATATTTTGTTCCAGATACATAACTAAGGAGCCTCTACTATAGTCTGCTGTATCCATATTTACGCTATTGTAACCTGGTTTGGGGAGGCACATTCAGCGCCCATTCACCTCAACTTATTGTTCTCCAATAACGTGTAATTTGGATCATATCCAATGAAAGTTATTTAGCCCATAATGGTTCGTTATTTCATTGTTCTAGAATTTTGAAATGTAATGATATTCATACCATTTATTATACGCTGTTTACTTGAAGAACAATGGTATTATCTTGTACAAATGTTGCACAATTTCTTTACAAGGAACATGAACTAGGCTGTTTCACAGTTTCAGAGACTTGCATTAACTCAGCGTCCGGGTCACATTCTGCTCTTAAGGTCTGGAATAGTTTATAAGATTCCATTCGAAACTGTCATTAAGTTTTTTGATGAGGGCAGTGAAGAAATAATTGATTGTAAAAAGTTCCGCCGTACAGTAAATGTTGGTAGATTTGAGATTTGTTTGTTTGTTTTTGTGTGTGTTGTCCGAAAAAATATTAAGCTTACATTGATGAGCCATTTGTATAAGGTAGTTTCCACCGTGTACCTCAACTATCATTCTGATATCTCATTCAGACTAAGAGGCAAATCACTTTACAGAAAAGTGTTAGCCTCAACTTATCACGATTGCACTAATCGTCATTTGTGTCTTCGATAGTGTGGATTTATGAAGGTTGCCGTAGTTGAGTACATTTTAAATATAAAGTTTCACCAGAGGTGAGTGAGTTTATTAGTGTTTGTGATTGATATTACCTGAATACCTCATTATTATGAGCAATTAAAGGCCGCAATTTTGATTTTGACCAAACATTTAACTCGTTTCAGAAGCCGTTATATTTTGAACACTGACTTTATTCCTCATCAAGCATGCAACAAGATCAAAAGATCAGTGAGTATCGGTCACATGCCGTAATGAACGTTCATTACGCCTGTGCTCAAAACCTACCGAGTTTATAAATGTTTAGCTTGCCTGATGAGGAACACAGTGTTTAAAGTATAGCGGTTTCACAAGCTAGTGTGATAATGTTTGGTTGATACAGTGTAAAAATTAATAGTGCGGTCTATTATTCCGTTACGTAGCTTGCTTAACACAGTGTGGTTTGAAGATGGCATAGCAGTTCATCTCGTAACGTACCTTTATCTCTGATGAAAGAAACAATTGTGACCAGCTATTAGTTCGGATAATTTCTACTCTCAACATCAGAGGGCTTGAGCTCACTGCTCCAACAAATGTCTCGCATTTTTAGCCACTGAACAAAACAGCCATGGAACGCCCTTAGCCCCGACCACAGCTTTCTTGACAACTGAATTCAAAAATTAATCCGATGTGTTCCGATCTGCGCTCTTAACAATGAGTCCCATCTCAAGCTTAGATTAATATTTTTATCATTTGATGCATTAATACATGTAAAATCCACTCGTTTTCAATATATTGCATACAATGTCTAGACCTATCTTCATAGCATCTTGTAGTCGTCATTTATCAACCCCATGTATTAGTGATTTCCCACCCTATGTATTCGTTATTTTCCTACCCCATGTTTTCGTTATTTTACTACCCCATGTATTCGTGATTTCCCGACTCCATGTATTCGTTATTTCCCGAGCCCATGTATTCGTGATTCTTAGCTCAAAACACACCCTTATAATTTGCGGGCGCTGTCATAATCGCACCGGTTTTCACTATCGTCTGCTGTTATTATTGCCTTCCATACTGCTTTTATTAGCGATGCAGTTGCTGTTATGCATCGTTGGCATAGCTATTGCTACCACCGCTGTCGTTGAACCATACACCAACACTACTGACATTGCCGCTGTTGTTATTATTGCCACTACTGTTGTTATTACCACCAACACTGTTGTTGCCATCGCTCCCTCGATGCCATTGTTGGCACTTTTTTTAATTTCGCGGCTGTCGCGGTTGCTGCAACCACTGATGTTTTTTCCACAACCGATGCTGGTATTGGCACCGTGGCACCGTTGCTGATGCAAATACAACCGTGAAACGACCGCTGCTGTTATTGTCGGCGCTATCGTTCTTATTGCCACCGCCGCTGCTCCTGTTCCCACACTCGATACTCTTTTCGCCACCACTGCTGATGCTCTTGTTGCCACAACCTTTGTTGTTATTGCCACCACCGCTATTATTTGTACCACCACCCATGCTGTTATTTTCACCGCCGCTGCTGTTTTTTTCCACCGCCGCCGCTGTTTTTTTCCACCGCCGCCGCTGTTATTGCCACCGCTTGTGCTGGTATGGGCACCACCGAGCCGATATTGCCACCGCCCTGTTCTTGACACTATTCTCGCTCCAAAGTCGGAAAGAACTCTTGCGTAAAATTGCATAACAGTCCCAAAACCAGACCGTAGTTGTTTGTCCATCGTGAGAACCCTCACCCGCACTGTTGAGTCTTACAGGTCAGACCAGGGAGTGAGTCCCTCCCCCGCGCCAATTGTCATCCCGCCCCCGCGCCAATTGTCCCTCCCCCCGCCCATTGTCCCTCCCCCACCATCCCTTGCAACTCTAGCATCTCCATCAAATTTGAAATGCTAAATAATACGGTGCGTTTGATTTTTTCAAGTATTTTGGTTTGCTCGTCTCATTCTGTGTTTTTAGATACTCCCGCGGCGCTCCATCACCCGGCTTTCGTCTCGTAGCAGCTCCGAGACGAAAGCCGGCTGTTCACGCGTGTTTACAAGTGTAAAAAGACAACAACAGGCATTTTGGCCCAATCTGGGTGGCCTTTTGATAGTAAGAAGATTAGTTCTGAATTAAGAGGTCTAAGATAGCATCATGTGTTTCTGTATTTTCTGTTTTAATAGACCAAGAAAGGGAATGTTTGTTGAAGGAGACAGCATTCAACGATGATACTCGAAACCACTCAAATCAGCACCTGAAGAGAAAGCCACCAACCCACGGTGTTGATCTGAGACTGTCACAGTTTCATTCCTCGTTAAACCAATGCTGGCCGGTGTCATTGCTGGACACCGTTTGCAACGAGCAAGTACCAATGCCGGGCACCTTTCTTTTACCGTGCTAGGGCCAATGCCGGGCACCTTTCTTCTACCGTGCTAGGGCCAATGCCGGGCACCTTTCTTTTACCGTGCTAGGGCCAACGCCGGGCACCTTTCTTTTACCGTACTAGGGCCAATGCCGGGCACCTTTCTTTTACCGTGCTAGGGCCAATGCCGGGCACCTTTCTTTTACCGTGCTAAGGCCAATGCCGGGCACCTTTCTTTTACCGAGCTAGGACCAACGCCGGGCACCTTTCTTTTACCGTGCTAGGGCCAATGCCGGGCACCTTTCTTTTACCGTGCTAGGGCCAACGCCGGGCACCTTTCTTCTACCGTGCTAGGGCCAATGCCGGTCACTAATTTAACCGCATGGGTATCAATGCCGGAAACCGTTTTTCCCGTATATACTGGTGAGTGTGCTACAGATGGGGGCTATTTAGCGGCGATTTTGGTACAATTTGTTGAGCCGTGACTTAAACGCTCCGATTGTATCGCTGTTCACAACTTCCGCGAGAAGTCTTCTATTCTTCGACAACCCTATACGTGAAGAAATTGGCGCGTGATATCGAGTGTGAAACGCTTGCCAACGATTTTGTACCTATTATTCCTGGTCACTCCGTTCGCGTCAAAAGTGAAAAAGCTTGCTCGCTGACGGTTTCCTTACCCTTCATAATCTTCCACACTTCGATCATGTCACCTCTGACTCAACGTTTCTCTAGCGAATAAAGGTTGAGTTCGCGCAGTCTCTCTTCGTACGATTTATTGCGCAGCGAAGGGATGAGTTTGTTAGCTCTACGTTGAACCTTATCTAATTTAATAATATATTTTCTGAGGTATGGAGGCCAGAATTGGACGGAATACTCAAGCTGCAGCAAAGATGAACCCACATTATTCGCTGTCGTGCAGCCTTCAGTGCTCATTCAAGATGTTAGGACAGTTGTGATGAAGAGACTAATTCTACTTCACTGATTGCTCGCTCTCTTTGCCACCTAGTTTTGGCTTCATACTGTCCCCTAGTAGCTGGTTCTCCACCTTCAGAGGCTAGTCAGCTCTCCGTTTCTGGCTAGTGCTCTGTATTCACTGGCTATAATTTTCATGTTCTGGCTAGTTCCTCGTATCCTAATGGTTCACCGTTCCTGGCTGGTTCTCTCTTCTTGACAAATTATTTTCTGGTTCGCTATTCCTTTCTGTCGAATCCATTTTTACTGACTAGTTCTACTTATCCGTTTAATAACTAGCTAGTTACGTTATCAACTAACTAGTGCCCCACTTAGCTTGCTAGTATTCCCTCTCCCTATCCGTCCAGCTGCTCCGTGCCCCGTCTTAGACGATCCCGTTTGAGTCAGCTCAGCTGTTAATGCCTCGTCTGAGACCGCTCAGCTGCCCCATGCCTCGTCTGAGACGGCTCAGCTGCCCCATGCCTCGTCTGAGACGGCTCAGCTGCCCCATGCCTCGTCTGAGACGGCTCAGCTGCCCCATGCCTCGTCTGAGACGGCTGAGCACTATCATGACCAGTTTGTGCAGGCTACGCAGTCCTGTGTCCCGTCTGTGCCGGCTCAACAGCCCCGTGCCTCGTCTGTGACGGCACAGCAGTCCCATGCTCGTCTGTACTCGGGTCAGCTGCTCCATGCCTCGTCTTAGACGGCTCAGCCTGTGCCTGCTCGGCAGTCTCAAGCCCTGCCTGTGCCGGCTCAACAGCCCCGTGCCCCGTCCGTCTACCCGTCTAACCGGTTACGGGCTAGACAAGGTAGTCGCTGCCGTTGATTACCTGTCTACCTGTTTATAATGAGGCTGTGTTCCTACGCCTAAGAGTATTTTACAATATATTTTATTTCAGGCTCTAGGCCTGCTAGAGACGTTTTCATTGGTGCTTTCTTCTTACCATTACTCATATGATTGATATCTCACCATTATTGATTTGTGGCTCTAGGCCTGCTAGAGACATTCATTTGTGCCTCTCACCTAGTCAACATTACTAATGTACGTTGTACAATATGTTCTGTTTGTGGGCATATAGGCCTGCTGTGGATGTTGTTTGCGCATCTTTTCCACATTGCGCCTTACTCTGCCTTTTTAAATTTCTATATATTAGTAACCGAAATTCTAAAACCTCATGACTGGCTCTCCTTACTAAACATATTAGGTTCGATGTTGTTGGTGACATAGTGGTTGGATGCTTATAGGTGCATAATTTCCCCTATTTATGTCAACTTTTTAGCCCTGCATTAACTTTTGCCGTGTGAATAAAGTGGGTATGGGAAGCTGTGTGCATAAATTGGGTATGGGAGGCCATGCGCATATAATGGGTATGGGAGGCCGTGTGCATATAGTGGGTATGAGAGGCCGTGAGCATAAAGTGGGTATGGGAGGCCGTGTGCCTAAAATGGGTATGGAAGGCCGTGTGCATAAAGTGGGTATGGGAGGCCGTGTGCATAAAGTGGGTATGGAAGGCCGTGTGCATAAAATGGGTATGAGAGGCTGTGTGCATAAAGTGGGTATAGGAGGCCGTGTGCATAAAGTGGGTATTGGAGGCGTGTGCATAAAGTGGGTATGGGCGGCGTGTGCGTAAAGTGGGTATGAGAGGCAGTGTGCATAAAGTGGGTATGGGAGGCCGTGTGCATATACTGGGTATGAGAGGCCGTGTGCATAAAGCGGGTATGGGAGGCGTGTGCATAAAGTGGGTATGGGAGGCGTGTGCATAAAGTGGGCATGAGAGGCCGTGTGCATAAAGTGGGTACGGGAGGCCGTGTGCATATACTGGGTATGGGAGTCCGTGTGCATAAAGTAGGTATGGGTGGCCGTGTGCATAAAGTGGGTATGGGAGGCCCTGTGCATAAAGTGGGTATGGGAGGATTGTTTGCTATCAGACGTTGAGCGATTACAAAGTAAATTGAAATGTAAGCAAATATTAGAAAATGCAGTATTACGAAGGCATTTGAACACTTCACCCATGACGTGACCCGATGTCGTAATCTTCCTTCGACAATGGGTAGCCTGATCTTCAAGGTAATGCATTATACATAAATATATGTATA
>SDVV010022354.1:0-12965 GCA_016164225.1 Gammarus roeselii | reverse complement strand
GTTTTCCGAAAGCGATGAGCTTTTAACGGTAGGTCGGGTCCGTGAGTAGGCTTTGTAGGTTGCACGGGGGATCTAGGAACGCTCGTCGAGCTGCCGCGAGTGCGTTGCAATCCATCAGTAAGTGTTTCACGCTGATAGCCACTTGGTGGCAACAGGGGCTAGGTGGCGCGTTTGGTCCTATGTCGACATCCATCAGGTGGTTGTGAGTTATCCACGTGTGTCCCGTGCACAAGCGGTTGATGAACACTTGGTCTTCTCTGTTGGTGAACTTTGTTTCCCATTCTCTGACTGAGGGTTTGACTGAAAGCATTTTTGTCTGCTCTGTTGCCACATTTCATCCCATCGGGATATTATATGGGAGTTGATGATGGGGAACCAGTGCCGGTAATGTATTGCAAAAAAAATGTTCTTGGTGAGTAGATGCCAGTTTGGCAAGCGAGTTCGCAAGTTCGTTTCCTCTTATTCCCGCGTGCCCGGGGATCTCAATGATAAAGTATCCGTTTTTTCGATGAGACTGGGGACCTACCGGTCGAATGTCAGTACCCTTGCGCTCTGTTCTTAGTTACTCTAGCAGTAACTCCTTCCCTCGTTTTCTCCGGCTTTGCGATATCGGACACAGAAAATGATACAAAAATTAACATGATACAGAAACATTCCTTTAAAATGAAAGAGATCCCGTAATGGATAGTTTTGAAGAAAATACAAATTATCTGCTCAGGGTGAATAGTATGGTCTTTATCAAAGGGAACATTTTGTTATAATTTTCTACAATTAAATGTTTTAGTTTATAAGAATTGTGCAATATCCAACACTTAGATTTTCGGTCTCCAAGCGTTACACATTTAGTAGGTGAGATGGTTAAAACGTGTTGAATTTGTATTGTTTTCGGAATTTTGATTAGTTATCTCATACAGTTATAGGATTTTTATGATATTTTAGGTTTGCATCGTGCATGTAGGAGACTATTCCAAGCATAATTTGGTTGGTTATAGCATCATTCTTCTTATTTTATTATAACATGACCGTTTTAGTATATTTTCATTCAGTTTTGTATATTCTCCGTTCAGTTTCAATCTTCCAAGCAAGGTATTAGGTATTTCATACAATAATAGGGATATTATGGTATATTACGTCTGTTTCTGCAGTGCAGAACATTATTTCAGGTATAATTTAGTAAAATGTTGTATATTTTTACTGTTTTATGTATCATCTTACATCCTGGTACAATGTTTGACGTCCTGCCATCGTGCCTACTGTAATCGTCTATATAGAGACATGACACGACAGAAGAACAAAAATACCCAGAGCATCACCGAAGTAATTCGGTGATGTCCCACGATGAGCGGTGCCTGTTGTAGATACATCTACGGCTTAATAAGTCAGCGTCATAAGTACTCAATAGAGGGTGCTGAATTGTCCTACTGAACACAGTAGGTAAAACCGCAGGATGTAAACAGAATGTGAGTGTGATAGTTCCATCATAAAGTATATACTCCTCCCTTCATTCGCGACACCTGCAAGCCTAGTAGTAGTTCCATTATACATTATACTCCTCTCTTCACTCGCGACAACTGCAATACAATAATAGGGATATTATGGTATATTACGTCTGTTTCTGCAGTGCAGAACATTATTTCAGGTATAATTTAGTAAAATGTTGTATATTTTTACTGTTTTATGTATCATCTTACATCCTGGTACAATGTTTGACGTCCTGCCATCGTGCCTACTGTAATCGTCTATATAGAGACATGACACGACAGAAGAACAAAAATACCCAGAGCATCACCGAAGTAATTCGGTGATGTCCCACGATGAGCGGTGCCTGTTGTAGATACATCTACAGCTTAATAAGTCAGCGTCATAAGTACTCAATAGAGGGTGCTGAATTGTCCTACCGAACACAGTAGGTAAAACCGCAGGATGTAAACAGAATGTGAGTGTGATAGTTCCATCATAAAGTATATACTCCTCCCTTCATTCGCGACACCTGCAAGCCTAGTAGTAGTTCCATTATACATTATACTCCTCTCTTCACTCGCGACAACTGCAATACAATAATAGGGATATTATGGTATATTACGTCTGTTTCTGCAGTGCAGAACATTATTTCAGGTATAATTTAGTAAAATGTTGTATATTTTTACTGTTTTATGTATCATCTTACATCCTGGTACAATGTTTGACGTGGATACTTCAGATATAGAAGATTCCATTTGTTACAAGCTTAATCTTGTTGTTACTTTATTATATGTTTATTGTAGAACCATACTTCAATGTTTAGGGAGTTAGAGGAGTCATATAGCATAAGTTCATTCCGTTTATGCCTATTTGTATGAGTAAACCGATTTACTATGATGGATACCGTAGTGTATTACAATTTTTATTGTTATTTAGAGCAGAGTAGAGAATTACGTCGTTATTTTATTATTGTTGTATGATTTTTTTCCACAATAGTCATAGAAATGTATGTTTAAGAGATGTAAATTCGTACTGCATCTGTGTGGAATTTCGTCCTTCATCCCTAGCAAGCGTGTAGCTGCTAAGGATGAAGGGAGCGGCTTACACTCTTGGGTGGTCAACTACGTCCAAATTCAACGTGATTTTGGTAGTTTATGTCGATGTTGGTCTTAACTTCCATGGGATTGTTAGAGAGATTATCCGACAAGCTGTTGATCGTTGTGGTGCTTTACTTAGGTAGTCAGTGAACAGAAGCCCAGCTTTTTATGGCCACACTCTTTGAGACTCATGTCAGGCCCATTCGTGACCACTGTACCTGTGTATTGATGCTTGGTTATGTCCAGGAAGTTTCTTTGTTCGACGTTATTCAGAGATGATGGACCAAACAGATGCATGGTATGTCTAAGGTCTTATACCATGACTGGGTGTTACCTCTAAATTTGTTATATATCAGTGGTAGCTTGCTGAGATGTCACCTAAAAAGACATTGTAGAGTTCGTTGTTATGACACTGTGGGCTTCGATTTTGTCCTACTAGAGCCATGGCATCAGTTAGGTCTAGGAACTTGTTATGGATGTGAACGGATACCGTAGTATTATTTGTAATGCATGCACTCGGTGTTGGTTTTACAGTCAGATATTTTCAGTATGGCTTATATGTAAGTATACGATCTCAGTCCTGTTTCAGATCACCTTAGGAGTTAAAGTGTTGGATTATTTATATTAAATACAAGATCGATACACCTTTCCATAATGAAGTAGCATTTATCATCTGGGTGTGGTAGGATACACCGTATATAATTGTCAATCAATATCGGTTAGGGTAGGGTAGAGAATCTTATTTAGCTTATTTATAGTTGTTGTTGTATGTTTTGATTATTTATCATAGGAATATATCTGTATTAGGTATAAATTCACATAATTTCATGAAATGATGGGTATATAATACACTTAATTGGACGTAATGATCCAAAATTTGGCATGTTTTACCTTCTCGACTTTGGATTTGGGTCCGGTTCCATGTCGTCTTCGAGAACTAATCTACCGGATTTATGTACAGTATTAGTGTTTAAATTCTTCATTAATTTAATGTACAACTCAATTATGTTATCAGCTCGCATGTTTTCACTGAGACGCTTATTCCTGCATGTCTAACTTTCATAAATGTTTGTGATCCGTTTTCAGTTTATACGCTTAGAAGTTATTCATTAATTCAGGCTTTGTTATGAGATTGTGTTCCAATTTAGAATATCTGACTTATTCGAGCATTCACCAGATCCACTGTAGCATTTTTCACTATAGGTCTGTAATAATGACCGTAAACCTAACCCATCCTAACACATCTTAACCTATTTTTTTCCCATATTTCCAATATTTTTCCATAGGTGAAGCACTCTCTTCACTGCTCGCACCCTGTTGAGCAGTGTTTTTATCATTATTTTGGAAACCCAGGTCCGGTTTATTAGGTTCTAATAATATACCCGTTGCATTCTTGGAGCTTGCATTTCCTCGTTTATTTATAACATTATTATATTGAAGATAATGGTGTCATTTGAGATGACGTCAAAACCCGAACGTGGAGCTTGATTTGCATAGTTTTATCTCCACACTGCAAATAACACATATCAAGCTTTGCGACATCCTTCTACACCAAAAGCGGACCGTCAACTGAATAATGACAAATCTGAGTTCAATTTGATATAGTTTTACATGCATATACAAGGGCATTAGCGTCACAGTGTCGGCACATGTGTCGACACAATGCATATATACAGGGTCGTTAACGCCACTGTGTAAGCACATGTGTCGACAAAATGCATATATACAGGGTTGTTAGTGTCCCTGTGTCGGCCCATGTGTCGACACTATGCATATATACAGGGTCGTTAGTGTCCCTGTGTCGGCCCATGTGTCGACACAATGCATACATACAGGGTCGTTAGCGTCACTGAGTCGGCACATGTGTCGACACCATGTTGACATTTACACACATTTTGTGCAAAAGTGTTACCATACACTGTCAGATGCATTAATACCTAGGTAACCTAATCTAACCAACTTGACCAAAAATTGTACGTCATCGTTCGAGTTTTCCTGCATACGTATGATACTTATTCATCGATTTATGATGTATTCATATCAAATCCCTCCACACGGCTCGATTTTACGTGGCTCTGTTTGTTTAATATCACACACGCACACACAATGTAGACATATACACATTTGTATGCATATACAGGGATGGTTAACATCTGTAGTATTGTTTCCATTAGAACAACAGCCATGCATTTGTTACAAGACATTTAATGTGGATCCGCTTTACGTCGTGTTGGGTTGAAAGATCTAATCATCCTAACCTAACTTAACCTATTCTATCCAAGAATTATGTATAATCGATAGTTTTTGTCATGATTACGTAAGATTTTTAAAAATGTTTTTGGATTAATGCATATCAAATATCTCCACTTAACTCTAGATTTTAATCTATTCATTGCAGTTTCTAGACAAACTTCCGATTTTTTATAAACATAGACATACAGCCATTTCTTCCTAGTTAAGGAGGTGGCTAAGTTAGGCAGATACAGAGGGGGGAGGTGCCGAGGCTCGAACTCGCGATATGCAGCACCCGAGGCTGACATTGCAGTCTGATACACTAGCCACGACGGTCGTAGGTCGCCAATTTTTATGTAGCAAATTTCATCCGTTTTCATAAGTAATTACATCGTTGTTTGATTGTTATAGCTTTTTTTCCCATGATTCTTAATTTTCTGATTTGACAGAATTCTACATCACTTTTACATGTTATTTACATCCATCAAAAACCTAACACAACCTAACCTTATGTATGGAATTCAATCATTGATATATACATATGAACCCCTCCACACAGTTCTTCATAAAACTTTCAACTAATTCTTCCTACTTCGTGGTCACTCTCGACCTAAATTAGTTAGCAGAGAGGTCAGATTTTCAATCTTAGATGGTTTGAATGTTACAAGTATTTCACATTTGTATCCAGTTTCAAACAAACGAACACTGCGTCTCATACTAGGTCTACCACATTTACTTCAATATCTCCTGACACTATATCCTTTGGCGACTTGCACAGCTGATTTGCATTTTCTTTCCTATAATTTTCATATTTGTGACGATGACTTCGTTATAGATGTCGCTACACATCACTCGTGGATTTATGTTTATTCAATTTTTTTTTGCACAGATTACAAACCCCCGTTACCTCCTCATTACTTTCGAACAAACGACGACTCAAGCTATACCCCATCCTTCCATAACAGAATCACAATTTTGACTGAGCAAGATCTCATAGGACTCTGGTTTTTATCCTACCACTCTGTAACACATCTAGAACATTCACCCCCATAGATAGGTTTATAGCAACGTTTAAATTTGTCATGAGCGACATTTTGAGTTTCGTTTCATGCCGTGAAACCAATTCTTCTACCGATTTTGACGATTCAATGTTACCTCCAACTGACACGATGTATGCAATTTATTGCTTAATCTCTGAGTTTTATGATAATATAAACATTTGATTAGGGATTGACATGGTTCATTACTGTATCATTAGTATTAATTACAGATCTTGCTGGATTCATCAACACTTTCTAACTCGTTCTTTTGATTTGTAACAGCTTGGTTCGTACACCCAGCCATACCCATCATCTCGATGTTTCAGTTTCCTCTCAAAATCCTTCATATACTCCAGGAAATCTTTGATGCGAATACCGAAGGCTGCTCCGTTCTCGTTTGTCCACAATTATAGTACTTCTTCTTCTTGAACCTTAATTATTCGAACCTTCTCCAATTCAATGTCATTCTGATCTTCATCAATGAGGAATTGTTGCATACGTTCCAGATTTTCTTTTGTTCCTAGGTAAAATCCATTTCCCACTACCTCAGCTTTATTACAGTCATGATGAGAATTTTCAACTCGGATCATATTAATTTCGAGACATGCTTTCTTATTTCCCTTGAAATTTGTTACATACGACTGTAACCCGTCGACATTAGTTACCCAAAGCCGACTTCCCATTTTTCCTTCATCCAAATGGGAATTTTATCTCCCACTCTTTTGATTCTTGTTTTACCCATTCTGAGATAACTGATATTTTCAACACTAGTCAATATTTGTTCGATCCGACTCATATCATCTTCGGAGATCTCTTCTTCCATAACACGTAAACTTATTTTTTGCCACATGAGAATTCATTGATGTCTATTTGAGGATGAGCCGTCCTGCTCCACTTACACTCAACGTATCACTGACTCCGATCTCGGCATGCAGCTAGCTATTATAATAGAATTACATTTTTTTTTAAACATCAGACCTATCATCGCTCGCCTTGTGTATGTATTGGAAAAAAATCTTCAGATGTTAACCGCCCCTGTATATGCATACAAATGTGTATGTGTCTACATTGTGTGTGTGTGTGTTATATTAAACAAAACAAAGCTACATAAAATAGGGCCATGTGGAGGGTTTTGATATGAATATATCATAAAACAATAAATAAGTATCATACGTGCGCAGGAAATATCGAACGATAACATATAATTCTAGGTTGAATTGGTTAATTAAGGTTACCTAGGTATTAATGCATCTGGCAGTGTATGGTAACCCTTTTTTCACAAAATGTGTGTAAATGTCAACATGGTGTCGATGTTATGAATCAGCCTCCGCGGACACATATTTTAAAAACGTCGCTAACCGAACATTACCACCAAGTAGTGTGTGCCCTAGAAACAGTGTAGGCCTTAGGCCTGTTAAACCTATCTTAAGTTACACGAAGAAATCCCTTGCCTTGCATATCTTTAATTCCCCTCCGATGTTTGTTTAGAGAAACAGGTGGTCCCCTCGCGGATCGTATAACGTAGGAGACATTGACGAGTTGAGGGCCATTTGCGCACCTTGTAAAACTCCGTGTATCAGCAATTGTATGGACTAGATCCAATAACACTGTTTAGCGCAGGGTTATCTTATATTGTTTAAAGGTGGGAGGAGCCAACAAAATCCGTTAACGGATTTTGTTGTATATTTACCAATGAGGATGGGGTATTAGGACGCCCCGCCTCTTTAGATGACTCAAAAAGGTGAATGGTCCCCTTATTGGAAGACCACTTCATACCCATGAACATGGCCCTCCCACATATTATTTCAGGGGTGCAGACCTAACTAACATATTCGAAAAGAGCACAAAGCTTATGAGCTAATTACACAATACGGGAGACATGACTTAGAGACTAATTGCCGTACACATTGTTATGGACATGGTAAATGTCACACGCAGGTGACAGGTTGTTCCTCCCACACCTTATAAATTACATATTTTGACCTTTACTATTAATGTATTCAATAAATTGAACCTGGTTGCGCATCATTCATATATTCACGTTAGACACACTGCATTTCACGTTTTGATCGAAAGACAATCATTCAAATTGTTGCCTTGATGTGTTATGTTTTGTTTATTTTTGTTAACGTGTGTTGGACGCATGTGTTGTGGTGTATTTTATTAGGCTTGGTCAGTAAATTGGGGTTTACGGTTCCAATTCATGATGCCCGGTTGACTCTCTTGTATCCCACGCTATGTCTCCGGAGGTTAAAGTGGGTTGCCGTTCGCCTATTTTCCAAAGCATTTGTCCGTACAGTGACCACGACAAGGCTAGACATTATGATATTCCGATCTTTATTTATGTACGTGGAGTCAGGATTAACTCAACCATACCTGGATTGGCTTTGCCTGCTCGTATCTCAGTCCTCACCTTCCCAGAAAAGGAATGCTGCTCGTTTTTTTTTAATATGAAAAAGCTAAGTCGGTTCACCCTTTTATTTTCTGCGTCTGACCGGAGTCAGTGATTGTCTCTTAGAAACTACTTGCCTTCGTCTCCCTTTATTTACCGAGCCATCGCATGATTTGTTTTGTCTTTGATTTGAGCGTGGTTGGTGACGGTTTGTTCATTCATTCCTCTATTCACGCGTTCGCTCGTTTTACACTCGCATATCGCATCAGTCAAACTTGTATATCACTTGCCTTTGCGTGTAACTCATCACACGACGGACAATTCTTGAAATTACGGACAGGGGAACTCCCACTTGAAACACTATCTTGACAATTGGACTACAATTTTCTGAAATTAAATGCCGCTCTTCTAGCGCAGACCTGAATGCTACATGACAATTTATCGACAACACATGCAATCGACCTTACATGAGATATTATTGAAATTTATAAAAGCACATCGTGTGTTTAGACATGTCACCTAACCAATTGGTCATATAAATTTGTATGAAATTTGAAACGGAAAAACAAGACACTAACTTAACTTTTGTACAGAACGGGACATCAAATAATTTTTGGGTGAATGACCTAATGTCGGATTATTTTTACATCTATCGAGCTCTACCTCGCATCAAGGTCTCATTTTGAATTTCTGTAAATGATATGTGTTAGGCATTTTTCAACCATTGATCATATTTTCAGTGATCGACTAAATCTAATTTTTTATCACCAGCTGTCTATGTTCAATAATTGATACATAAATTGCTTTTGTACTACAAAAAAGAACTTATATACTACACCGGTGAATTATCCTATAATGTATTCACTTGATTTTTTTTTTATCCATTTTTCTGACATATTTTTCAATTTTTGAGAATAATTATGTATATATTTTCCTATATATCAGGATTCGCTTTACGTCACAGCGATTCGTTTTTCTTGAATTATTTGCATGACGACAATCCCAATGAATGATGATGGAAGGACAGGTCGCATAATTTACGCGCACCTACTTAAATTCACTTCAAAACTAATTTTGAACTCATTTGCTGATTCGAAGACCGATATAATTAAAAGTTTTGTGGAGGTCGTTGGAATTGCTTGCATTTATTTTTCACTTCTAACGGAAGAACTGCTTATCGCGATGTATCACACTTGACTTGATGGGCTTCTTGATTCACTTCTTAGGTTTATTATATACTTACAGTTAAGTAGCGTTTAAGCAGTTAAGTAGCGTTTCGAAGTTGCCTCATGATCCTTTATGTGTCGGGTGAAATCCTGTCAGCCAGCTGGTCGTGGCCTTTGGCTGTCGTGACAGCCCGTCCTGGCAGAGGGAGTCCGTACACGGATGTGACTGTCCTTTGTCGGCCTGCCCGAATTGACTGACGGCCGTCCAAGTGCGTTCTCGGTTGCAATGCCAGGTATAGCCAGGTTGCCGTGTTGGCAGGTATAAGGGCTGGCAGTTCCGTGCTGGCAGAGCAGGCAGCAGGGTGTACTGCCCACACGTTCCCCTCTGGTCGACCCCTCTGGACCGCCCGCCGGTCGTCTATGGTTGCCGCTCATCCTTCATTGTTGTTGTTTGTTATTTTGGTAGTGCGTGGCAGGGAAGGCATGGCATGGTTCGATTGTCTCAATGAAAGTGTATGTAAGGAAACTTGAAGCGTTTCTTTTAAAGTGTTGATTTAAATTTGTATTTCAGTGAATGAATTAACTTTTAATTTGTTTGCTTCAAAGTCCCGCGCCGCTGTGCACCAGTGTTGTAAGCTTTTAGTTTGGGGTTGTTGAAATACTTTAAAGGCTGTGAAGGTTCGAATGATGACTCTTGTTATCTTATAATATTATTTTGAGTTATGAACAGTAAAAGGTCAACTGGGGAATTCTCAAACGAGCAGGATTATTGATTGTGATATCAACAGACACAACAGAACAAACGTGCATTGTGTAGATAATCAAATTGAACAGTAAAAATAACAATAGAAGATAAACAATGTAAAGAGGAGAAAACAATGTGAACAGCAAAAAGGAGAAATGAAAAGTGAACATCCAAACCCACGCTCCTCCCAAGCTGTTCTGTTACGAAGAGTGAAGCCCCAAAGACTTCATCACCTGACTACTAATATAGGGGAGAGCCTTGCTTTTATGTGTATGAAATGATCCTTCAATAAGAGAGCCACTCACATAGTTTGGTAACTCTGAGGGGGCGTGTTATTCTAAATCTTTGACCCTCATTAGCATACAAATACACTTCGGCCGTAAACTAATTTATAGGCTCCTTTCCTACGTTCAAAACAATATGAGGTTACCCTACCCTAGGCTAAGAGAGTGAAACACTGCCCCTCTTCGTTATAGGACCCCGGCCACACATGCTGACTCGTTGATTTTAACAGGATGACCCAAATGACAATACACTTGTCAACGTCTCTCGTTCAAGAAATCTAATATGAGGACGAACTGCCGTTTGTCAAAAGAAACACTTCTAAGGGCGATAGGAAATACGCAAAGTTAGGGGTTCCCCACCGTGTAACTTGAGCTAGGGTTGACAGGCCTGCACTGGTTCTCGCGCAGTGCAAAAGACTCCAGCTTTATGAGAATGTCTGGAGAGACACTGGCATACATATATATATATATATATATATACATAAATATATCTGCTAGCTGAGGCTGATCATAACACTAACATATAAGCCATACCGAAAATATCTGATTGTGTAATACTACGGTATCCATTAAAATCTATAACAAATTCCTAGACCTAACTGATGCTAGGACTTTAGTAGGACAAAATCGAAGCCCACTGTTTCATAACAACGAACTCTACAATGATTTATTAGGTGACATCTCAGCAAGCTACCACTGATATATAACAAATTTAGAGGTAACTCCCAATCATCTGTTTAGTTCCTTATCTCTAAATAACGTCAAGCGAAGTCACCTCCTGGACATAACCAAGAATCAATACACAGATGAAAGTGTGGTCATGAAAAGTTAAGACCAACATCCACATAAACCAACCAAATCACGTTGAACTTGGACGAAGTCCAAATGACCACCCAAGAGTGTAAGCCGCCTCGACACCATGACCCATCCATCCAGTAAATCGTCTTCTAAAAACGTTTAACTACACGCTTCCTAGGGATCAAGGATGAAATTCCACAGAGATGCAGAACGGATTTACATCTCTTAAACATACATTCCTATGATTATCGTGGAAAAAAATCCTCTAACAGTAATAAAATATCTACGTAATTTTCTACTCTGCTCTAATTATAATTAAAAATTTTAATACACTACGGTATCCATCATAGTATATCGGTGTACACATACAAATAGGCATATACGCAATGAGCTTTTGCCTATGGGACTCCTCTAACTCCTAAACAGTGAAAAATGTTTTTACAATAAACATACAATGAAGTAACAACAAGACCAAGGTTTTTACGAAAAGAATCTTCGATATCTATAATATTCACGTCGAACATTGTACCAGGATGTAAGAAGATATATAAAACACTAAAAATATACAACATCTAACTAAATTATACCTGCAATACTGTTCTAAATTGCAGATACGAACGTAATATATCCATAGATTCCTATACATGTGTAAAACACCCAATACCTTGCATCGAAGATTAAAACTGTTCAGGGAATATACAAACTAAATGAAAATATAATAAAACGGTCATGTTACAATAAAATACGAAGAAGGATGCAATAACCGATCAAATTATGCCTGAAATAGTGTGCTACATGGGCGATGCAAAGCTAAAATATCATTAAAAAATTATAACTGTATGAGATATCTAATCAAAATTCCGAAAATAATACAAATTCAACGAGCGTTAACCATCCAACCTAATAAATGTGTAGCGCTTGAAGACCGAAAATCTAAATGTTGGTTATTGCATGATTTACACAAACTAAAACCCATCATTGTAGAGAATTATAGTTAAATGCTTCCACTGATAAAGACCATCCTATTCACACTGAGCAAATAATTTGCATTTTCTGTAGAAGTATCCATTACGGAGTCTTTCTCCTTTTGAAGGAATGTTTCAGTATCATGTTAATTTCTGTATCATTTTCTGTTTTCGATATCGCAACGCCAGAGAAAACGAGGGAAGGAGTTACTAATAAAGTAACAAAGAACAGAGCGCAAGGGTACTGACATTCGACCGGTAGGTCCCCAGTCTCATCGAAAAAACGGATACTTTACCATTGAGATCCCCGGGCACGCGGGAATAAGAGGAAACGAACTTGCGGACTCGCTTGCTAAACTGGCATCTACTCACCATGAACAATTTTTTTGCAATACATTACCGGCACTGGTTCCCCATCATCAACTCCCATATAACATCCCGATGGGATGAAATATGGCAACAGCGTAGACAAAAAATGCTTTCAGTCAAACCTTCAGTCGGAGAATGGGAAACAAAGTTCACCGACAGAAAAGACCAAGTGTTCATCAACCGCTTGTGCACGGGACACATGTGGATAACTCACAACCACCTGATGGATGTCGACATAGGACATAACGCGCCACCTTGCCCCTGTTGCCACCAAGTGAAACACTTACTGATGGATTGCAACGCACTCGCAGCAGCCCGACGAGCGTTCCTAGATCCCCCGTGCAACCTACAAAGCCTACTCACGGACCCAACCTACCATAAAAAGCTTATCGCTTTCGGAAAACACACCGGACTAT
>SDVV010022353.1:0-12965 GCA_016164225.1 Gammarus roeselii | reverse complement strand
ATGACACAGGTGCTTTGATCGTGACGATGGATGTACTTATCCCAACTCGAAAGTTCTCCGCGCACGTTTGGTTAGTAAATTACACAGTATCGGTATTCAAGGCGAGCTAAATAACTGAATAAAATGCTGGTTGATGGACCGGCAGCAGCGAGTCGTACGTGGCAGAGCCTCCTTCTCTTGTGGTACGTGTAAACAACGGTGTGCCTCGGGGATTTGTTAAGTCTGGTCCTTTTCTATAATATTCATAAGCAATCTTGATAAAACGTGTTTTCGTGCATTAGTAGTTTTCAAACGATGCTGAGCTAGGGGGAAAAGCGCAAACCGAAATCGAGTCTTAGAAGATCCAATTAGACCTGAACAAAATTGTTGATAGTTCAGAAAAGAAGAAAATGAAATTCTATGTCGACAAATGTAAATTTTTCATGATGTCCGAAGAGATACTTATTCCCTTTACCGTAGATAGAGTTTTAGTTGTCGTCACTAGGAACGATTTAAAAGCAAGCAAGCAATGTCAAAATAAGCCAATAAAATACTAGGTGTGATATCCCGTCTAACCTTGCACAAGAGCAGTACTTTGTACGATGCATTCGTCAGACATCATCTCGATTACACAGTCCAATTCTGGTCTCCATATCTTAGAAAAACGCTATCAAATTAGAGGCGTTCAGTTTAGAGCGACCAAACATATCCAAGCGGTTAGCAATAAATCGTCCGAAAACAGACTTTGCGAACTCAACCTATAATCGCGTCGAGTTGGAGGTGACCTGATCAGAAGAGGGATGGCTTTCAAGGGTTAGAAAAATAGCGACGAACTACTCTTTTCATTCTAAATGCGGAAGAAGGGAACATGAATAATGGATTCAACATCGTTGTTATGCGTTTCACGTTCGACACTACACAGAACTTCTTTACGTGTCGAGTTGTAGAAGTACGAACAAACTCACTAGAGAAGTTGTCAGAAGCGAAACAGTAGAAGCATCCAAGTCACGGCTCGATAAATTCTAGCAGTATCACCGTTAATTAGGCTTCGGATGTAACACGTTCCAGATACGGTGTCCGGTATTTGTGCCAACATGTTTAGCTTAAAATGGTGTCTGGCATTGATACCAGTGCAATTCGAATAATGCCCGGCGCTGGCACTACTGCGGTTAAAATAATGCGCGGCACTAGCACGGCTATATTAATGCCCGGCACTGGCACTCACACGGTAAAAACATTGGCCGGCACTGGCACTATCGCGGGGTAAAAATGGTCCCCGGCATTAGTTCCTAATCGTTGCCGAACGGTTAATCAGCTTTGACACCGATTACCAATGGTTTGACTGGGAATGATACTGAGACAAACTGAAATCAACATCGTGGGTCGGTGGTTTTATTTTCAGATGTTTCGAGTATCATCATTAAATGTTATTTCCTACTGCATCCTTTCAATTTCTTAATATTTCTTTCAGAGCTGCCACACAGATACGTGACCCGTCTAAGATGTTCTACTTCGGAACTAATCTTTCTCTCAAAAAGCCTCATAGTTTGGGTCTTATAACACTTGTTTACACTTGATCGCGTTTCAAAATGTATATTTTGTATTTTATTGATCTTATACAACACATCACATATTTCTCCTCTTCGGCATGTCGGCAACCCTAACCAACACACTTTATATAAACAGCAAATTGTGTTCAATTGTTATTGTGTATTGATTGCAGTTGAAATGAAACGATATCAAATTTACAGTTTATTCATCAGTACTGTAATATACAGTGGGAATAATCCAAATTGAGATAGGCCATAAAAGGTGAAAGCAGCACAGCCCATCATCGTTCAATGTTTGATAGCGATTGAACAAACAGCGTTTGTGACATCACCTCTTGAAGCTGCAGGATCGCGACGTCAGGAGGTGACATCACAAAAACCGTTTTGTTCCAACGTTCCAGAATGTAACATTTTACCAAAAAGTTATTTGGGAAGGACTTTGGCGCTTTGATCGTGAAGATGGATGGCTTAATAACATTTTGAAAAAGATTTCTCACGAAACTAAACCAGTTTGTGATGTGGTTATTTGAAGTGTCATCTGCAAGGACCAGGCCATGTAGACGATGTCCTGAATGTCCTCAATTTAGACGTTAGTTCTACCATGGATATCTGAGTCGAACGACCCACTCTGATGTGAAAACACCTCTCTTTATTTATCAACTGTGTTGAATAGTCAATTCGATGGCAACATAATAATGGGTATTAAACTAACCTACACAATCACTGTGTCAGTATCCTGATAAGAAATCCAGTATTGTTTGAATAAGCCCTTCGTCAAGTCCAGATTTAATAATTTCATTCAATTTTCAGGGAGATGTTCTCGCATTGCACGACTTTTTAGGTCTAGACGTCGCTGCCCTGTGGAGCAAGTACAAAAAACGGTTTGTTGCCACAAGCAAACAGAACCCAGATCTCGAGCTAGAGTTCTACTGGACTACGATCTTCGATCTCAAGGTACAAAACATCCTTGTTGTAGAACCTTCAAATAATCCCAACGCGTCAGCATTGCTGGATCAGATGAGACTAGAGGATATTCGCAAGGGAACACCAAACAACACCCACGCCATCTTTCAGAAGTATCTTGATGAAACGATGGTCAAGGCAACTACACCCTCACTAGCCAATCCAGCAACGCCGATTGATTTACGCGATCCATCTATGACAATAAAAACGTCCGCGAACACAACAAGAAAAACTGTTGTCGCTGCTCATCCCAAGCAATTAATGAATGGAATTATGAACGATACTTCTTCAACGTCATTTGAGAATGGGTCAAATATAGACTCTGAAACACACAAGGTACTTAATGCCAAGAACTTGACGGTGCCATTGCAACCAATTCTATTCAAAAGTGAGCCTTTGAAACGCTTGAAAAAGCTCCTGACCGTCACTCCAAACGAAGTTCCTGATCTTGTATTTCTCGGTAAGTAATTTGCACGTGAGGTTCTTAAACTTGACAATATTTCTTATGATATTCGGTAACTGGTATCTTGTGTTAGAGGTGTAAGTCAAATTATCTCATGTTGAAGCTCCCAGACGTGTTGATGGCTTACCATTGGTTTGAAAAAAATGAGCGTAGCATAATTTTCCAAGGTGTTCGATTTTGATATGTTGGTCTGAATGGGAATCCTCACAATTTTTTCTTAACATATGTCAAGCTCTGCTCTTATTTTATTTTTCTTCTATCTTATGTTTGTTCTCCTTCAATTTGTGTCTCCCTCCTATCGTGCACTCCTTCCATTCTCCAGCTCTTCTCGTCGATTTCCCCGATTTTTACTTTTTCACTCCTTCCTCGCCATCCCCGTTTTCTTCACTGGCACAGTACTACCTTTCTCAGTTCGTGGCTTGAAAACCATCAAGATACTCGTTAGGACAAAGTCTCGTTTCCGCAAGTTTTCGTACTTCGTGATTTTCTTGGTCCCGAACAGTGCGTGTAGTTGCCAAATGCACGATGCTCCAGATGCGTGGTCAGCGCCATGCGATGTCATCGTTAATCAATCAAGTGGGCAGGTACGCGATGTGCAGTGGATAACTTGGTAAGATATGTCATCCATCTCCTCCTTTCCGAATATACCTTCCACTTTCTTCTTTATCTTCTCTTTCTTTTCCTCCCTTCTCTTCTGTCCTCTTTCATTCCGTCAATTCTCAGCTCGCTCAATTGCGTTGTTCCTGTCCTCTCGCCGTCACTGCATTATGTATCATTGTGTTACTCCTTGCGCCCAAACGTAATTGTTTTATCCTCCAGGTTCCGATGTTTGGGGCTTGGACAATAATGACCGCATTCTGCGCGTACTAGATGAGGTCACAATACGCCAGGTGGCTCAGCTGCATCCATTGCTGTTGCACCTTCGAGCTGTAACACAGCTGGTGTGGGTCATGTCAGCGCCGGTCAAAGACCACATGTTTCAGTCTTACTGTAAGTAGTCGACCATTGTCCATTATATTATAAGAATTTTACTTGCACTTCCAAATGTATATTGCGAAGAAGTATCAGGTTGTATTTAAATGATATGTACAACGGCATTTTCTTCCGTTCATCTTTAGGTATTCAAAAACGAAGGAGATATTGTTGTCAAGAAACGTTCAGATACGTTGGTATCAATAAATGACTGTAGTAGCCAGAGTTTTCAATATATTATTGTTATTTTTGATTTGCTGTTTGGTAAACATACACAGTTCAGACAAAATAAATTATTCACGATAAAATGAAGAGAACACGCTCGTGCTACCTAAAATCGGGTCATGCTAAATTGTACCTAAGGAGAGTTCTGAATTTGTCGATGATCACAATATTTTGAATGAAACATGTTGTCTTTTGTTTTATTTATTTATCGATTGACAGTGATTTGTGGCTTTGCATGTTTTGTTAACAAAGTCTACAGGTATTTGTTCTCGTCGCTCTGTTCTCAGCGAGCCATTCTCTGTTCTTCCAATACCGTTTCCTTTACGCAACAAAGCAGAAAGGGAACTCTATATCCATCTCTGAGGAACAAATACAAATGACTACTTCTTCAAGTGGTTTGTGATCTAATTTACCTGGAAAACCCACCATCGGGGTCAGAGAATCATCGGGGTCAGCCTACCATCGGGGTCAGACTAACATCGGGGTCAGACTACCATCGAGGTCAGACTGCCGTCGAGGTCAGACTACCATCGGGGTCAGACTACCATCGGGGTCAGACTACCATCAGGGTCTGACTATCATCAGGGTCGGCCACCATCAGGGTCTGACTATCATCAGGGTCGGACCACAATCAGGGTCTGACTAAATACTGCATCTAGGTATTTATCTCCTGAATATGGGGCGCAATAAATGAAAAATGTTTCCAGGTACAACATCGTCATTACTTCATTATGTATGATTGTTACTCCACGCAACCAAACTTTATTGTTTTATCCTCAAGGTCTTCTTTTCCTTCCATAGCTACTGTCCTCCCGTCATTTCACTCCCACGGCCTGTTCACTCTCTAGTCCTTGGCTGTGCTCCACCTATGAAGGGTTAAAGAATGTACGGCTAGTTCACTCACTAGTCCCTGGCTGTGCCCCACCCATGAAGGATTAAATGTTGTACGGTCAGTTCACTCCTTAGTCCCTGGCTGTGCCCCACCTATGAAGGATTATAGGTTGTACGGCTAGTTCACTCCCTAGTCCCTGTGTTGTAAGCTTTTATTTACGGTTTTTTTAAAACTTTAAAGGTGGACCAGGTTCAATGATTAAACAAGTTGTTTTATAATATTATTTTGAACTATGAACAAAGTAACAGGTCAACAGGTTAACTCTCAACCGAGCATGATCAATGATTGTGATATAAACAGATACAACAGAACAAAAGTGTACTTCGTGTATAATCAAATTTAACAGTATAAAGGAGGAAAGAAAAGCGAACCGCAAAAAAGAGAAGTGTAAATGAGCAGCAAAATCCCACCCTGTAGGATATACAAAAAAAAAGACATAAATACTGAGGAATTATTACACGCATCTAGGTATAAAAGAATAATTCTAGCAAAGTTTCACACAGTTAATAACAACCTATGAAACGCATATAAACGCTGAAGGAAATATTACGCGCATCTAAATATGAAAGTATAATACTAGCAAAGTATCACACAGTTAAAAACAACATATGGAACGCATATAAACGCTAAAAGAAATATTACACGCATCTAAATATGAGAGTATAATATTAGCAAAGTATCTCACAGTTAATAACAACCTATGGAACGCATATAAACGTTAAAGGAAATATTACACGCATCTAAATATGAGATTATAATACCAGCAAAGTATCACACAGAGTGTTCGATCGCTGCTCTAATCGGGTTTACATCCTCCCAATCCGTTCAGTTAAGAAATGTGCGGTTCCATTCAATTTATCCCTTAACTCCCAAGAAATATGGGAGGGCCTTGTTTATGTATATGAAATGATTCTCCAATAGGAGAACCACTCTACCGTTTGGTCAATCTGAGGGAAGCATGTTCTTCCAGATTCTTGACTCTCATTGGCAAACACACAATTTAGGCCGTTAACTAATTTATAGGCTCCTCCCATCCTTGTTACAATTTAAGATAACCCTGGGCTATGAGAGTGAAACACGGCCCCTCTTTGTTATTGGATCCCGGTCACACATGCTGAATCGTCGATTTTAACGGGATGAGTCAAATGACTTAGAATTGTCAACGTCTCCTGGTCATGTAATGACATATGGCGACCAACTGTCGTTTGCTAAAGAAACACTTTGGAGGGGAATAGAAAATATGCAAGGCAAGGGATTTCATCGTGTAACTTAAGCTAGGGTTAACATGCCTACACTGCTACACTCGGGCAGTGTGAAAGATTCAAGCTTAACTGTAATGTCAGGGTAGACATTGTGCCATGTATATCTGCTAGCGGAGGCTGATCATAACACCTGGCTGTGCCCCACCCATGAAGGATTCATGGATGTACGTACAGTTCACTCCTTAGTCACTGGCTGTGCCCTCCCATGGACGATTAAAGAATGTACGACCAGTTCACTCCCTAGTCTCTGGTTGTGTTCCGACCATGAAGGATTAAAGGATGTTCGGCCAGTTTACTCCCTAGTCCTTAGCTGTACCTCACCCATGAAGGATTAAAGGATGTACGGTCAGTTCACTCCCTAGTCCCTGGCTGTGCCCCGCCCATGAAGGAAAAAGATATGTACGGACAGTTCATTTCCTAGTCCCTGGCTGTGCCTCACCCATGAAGGATTAAAGGATGTACAGACAGTTCCCTCCCCAGTTGGCTGTGCCCCACCCATGAAGGATAAAAGGATGTACAGCCAGTTCACTCTTTAGTCCCTGACAGTGCCCCACCCATGAAGGATTAAATTATGTACGGCCAGTTCACTCCCTATTCCCTAGCTGTGCCCCACCCATGAAGAAGTAACGGATGTACGGACAGTTCACTTCCTAGTCCTGTGCACCACCCATGAATGAATAAAGGATGTACGGCCAGTTCCCTCCCTAGTCCCTAACGGTGCTCCCCCCATGAAGGATTAAAAGATGTACGGTCAGTTCATTTCCTAGTCCCTGACTGTGCCCCACCCATGAAGGATTAAAAGATGTACGGCCAGGTAATTTCCTAATCCCTGGCTGTACCCAACCCATGAAGGATTAAAAGTTGTACGGCCAGTTCACTCCCTAGTTCCTGGCTGTGCCCAACCCATGAAGGATTTAAGGTTGTACGGCCAGTTCACTCCCTAGTTCCTGGCTGTGCCCAACCCATAAAGTATTCAAGAATATACGGCCAGTTCACTTCCTAGTCCCTGACTGTGCCCAACCCACGAAGGATTAAACGTTGTACGGCCAGTTCATTTCCTAGTCCCTGGCTGTGCCCCACCTATGAAGGATTAAAATATGTACGACCAGTTCATTTCCTAGTTCCTGGCTGTGTCCCAACCATAAAGGAATACAGGATGTACGACCAGTTCACTCCCTAGTCCCTGGCTGTGCCCCATTCATGAAGGATTATAGGATGTGCGGCCAGTTCATTTCCTAGTCCCTGGCTGTGCCCCACCCATGAAGGATTAAAGGATGTACGGTCATTTTACTGCCTAGTTCCTAGCTGTGCTCCACCCATGAAGGAAAAAAGGATGTTCGGCCAGCTCATTTCCTAGTCCCTGGCTGTGCCCCACTCATGAAGGATTATACGATGTGCGGCCAGTTCATTTCCTAGTCCCTGGCTGTGCCCCACCCATGAAGGATAAAAGGTTGTACGGACAGTTCACTTTCTAGTCCCTGGCTGTGCCCTCCCATGAAGGATAAAAGGATGTACGGACAGTTCACTCCCTTAGCCCTGGCTGTGCCCCACTCATGAAGGATTAAAGGGTGTATGGCCAGTTCACTTCCTAGTCCCTGGCTCTGCATCACCCATGAAGAATTAAAGAATGTACGACCAGTTCACTCCCTAGTCCCTGGCTGTGCCCTTTCATAAAGAATAAAAGGATGTACGGCAGTTCACTTCCTAGTCCCTGGCTGTGCTTCGACCATTAAGGATTAATGGTTGTACGGCCAGTTCACTCCCTAGACTCAACTGTGCCACACCCATGAAGAATTCAAGGACACACTGCTAGTTCACTCCCCAGTCACTGGTTGTGCCCCACTCATTAACGATTAAAGAAAATACGGCCAGTTCACTCCCTAGTCCCTGGTTGTGCCCCACTTATGAAGGATTGAAGGATGTAAAGCCAGTTCACTCCCTAGTCTCTGGCTGTGCGCAACTCATGAAGGATTAAAGGATGTACGGCAAGTTCACTCCCTGGTTCCTGGCTGTGCCCTACCTATATAGGATTAAGGATGCACGGCCAGTCCACTCCCTAGTCCCTGGCTGTGCCCTCCCTCCCCCCCCTTGAAGGATAAAAGGATGTACGGCCAGTTCACTCCCTAGTCCCTGGCTGTGCCCCGCCCATGAAAGATTAAAAGATGTACGGCCGGTTCACTCCCTAGTCCCTGTCTGTGCCCCACCCATGAAAGATAAAATGATGTACGGCCAGTTCGTTCATTATTCCCTGGCTGTGCCCCACCCATGAAGGAATAAAGGATTTATGGCCAGTCCACTCCCTATTCCATGGCTGTGCCCCACCCATGAAGGAGTAGAGTATGTACAGCCAGTTCATTTCCTAGTCCTGTGCCCCACCCATAAGAATTGAAGGATGTTGGGCCAGTTCCCTACTAGTCCCTAACTGTGATCCACCCATGAAGAATTATAAGATGTTCGGCCCGTTCATTTCCAAGTCCCTGGCTGTGCCCCAACCATGAAGGATTAAAGGATGTACGGACAGTTTACTCCCTAGTCCCTGGCTGTGCTCCACCCATGAAGGATTAAAAGATGTACGGTCAGTTCATTTCCTAGTCCCTGGCTGTGCCCCAACCATGAAGGATTAAAGGATGTACGGCCAGTTCACTCCCTAGTCCCTGGCTGTGCCCCACCCATGAAGGATTAAAGCATGTCCGGCCAGTTCATTTCCTAGTCCCTGGCTGTGCCCCACCGATGAAGGATTAAAGGATGTACGGCCAGTTCACTCGCTAGTCCCTGGCTGTACCCCACCGATGAAGGATTAAAGGATTTACGACCAGTCACTTTCTAGTCCCTGGCTGTGCCCCACCCGAGACGTACAAACCACGAACAGGCTGAACAGGGACAAATAAGGATGTACACTTCGTCGTTCCTATGTTTATTTTCAGCATAGTAGAAGAAAACGTTATATTGAACTGTTGATTTCAAGAAAAATCTGTAAAATAGATCAAGTCAACTGCCATTTAAGAAATCATCTATATCAAAGAAACTGAGAGTAGGACATGTCCAACAAGGGAGTGAGTGTCTTCTACATTTACTCACATAATATTTGCACACGAATCACAAATTTTGAACGAACTACATAATGAACATGTCAGTTTACGTATGCGTAAGATAAAGCCATCAAAATGGGGCTAAAATTAGAGCATGTTCCTACATGATGGAGACAACATTAGAGCTCTGACTTTTTAGGTCGAACTTCGCTCTATGACGAAAGTCATAACCTAACTTGTTACTCTATGAACAGATCAGTTAGGTCTTCACATTTGGTATAGGGTGTGTTTGGGGACCAATATATTAAGAGGTTTCTTGTACAGCTTACGATTAATAACCATGCTATGTAGCGAAAAATAAATACTGCTGGTGATTTCAATGAATAGCCGACATCCTTTCCTGGATAAAGAATGAAACGTATCGACCGTGAAGGCGACTTTTCAGAAATGAAGAAGCTGTTCAACACACCTGTTCAGCCTACAAATCTTGGTTATACTTCCCACTGAAGTCTTCCGTGAACGAAGTCCTGCTGTTCGTTCACATGATTTGCCTGTAGTTTGGCAGACACGAGATTTCACCATTCTGTGGAGGACTCAGCGTTTGTATTATTATAGACTCAGATATTTTTATTACCCTACAAGAGTGATTGCATTATACATAATTGCATTCACAATGTGGTATATCAATGAGTTCTATAGTTTCAGAAGCATGCTAATAAATCGAATTAGGGGAAGAGATGTTGCAGTTTCGGAAATTATGATGGTCACCACCCACTTTGATAGTAAAATATCAAATGTGCGATGGCCCAATGGATGGCTTCCCCAGCTGTGGTGCGGCAGGTTGAATGTTCGAACTTTGCGTGGCAACGCCGTTGCCTCAAAGGCAAGAGAGGTAGGCACCTGATCGCCTATTGTTTACCTATTGTCTAGAAGGCAAATTCTGCGAGTGTAATTGCAAGGATCTCTTGTTGAACTCGGTTCATTACCAAGACTAAAAACTTTGTAACAACGAGTCTTCGGATTGTTTTATATATCTTTCGTCTTTTCAAATAATTTTCACGGCAAACATTGAAATGATGAACATTATCAAACTCATGAAGATTTATGATCGGTTCTTGTTATTGTAGTGGAGTAGGTTCCTCTACTAAGAAATTGCTGGCCTTTGTACGTTTTCCCATTAGCGCCGTAACAAATGCCATCAGCCCGTCCAGAGGCTATCTTATATCTAAGACCTCAGTAATAATGCAGCACTCCCATACTGTGATCTGAGCACCGGTGTTGCGCAGTGTTTGAGCATCATACTAATACAACTCATCGCCATTTTGAGAGGAAAAATACGAAAACGTCTTCTCAATTGCAGAAAAAAAGATCGAGCCCCACAATATTACTTGTGTATCACCGTTACAGAACAATAGGTTGCTACGGCTTTCCTTGTTGTTAATCATTAACAGCACGCCAACAGGAGTTCAACCTTTGTATATTAATAGATGGTATGTATTCAGTGAATGTGCGGCGCGACCACCAGAGGAAGATTGTTGTTTTGTTTTGCTGGGAGGGTGTTTCATCTCAGCGTTCACCTAATCTAGTTCTTGTTCTCTCTTTTTCGCAGCACCTACAGTCTTCCTTACCAACATCTACATGAGGAACATCGAGTGGATAGCGAGCGCCCAGGTGCAGCTGACGGCTCAGGGTATAACCGTCTGGGACTCCTTTTTCCCTATCGCCTACGCTTCGCTCCGTGATTGTCTTGAATCTTTTGTGAACGGGAACGTGGAATTGCCTCCACACCCCAAACTTGGGTTGGTCACCAGCTGGTCTTGTGGGGACCGTGTTCACAACAGCAACGAAGCGTTCGTAGTAGCTGCTCAGATGTTGGCTAACCAGCTGTGCAATGAGTACATGCCACACGAAGGGTACTGCTGTGAAAAGTGAACCTGGACCAGAGGGTGACACTTGCTCCCTGGTGGGTACTGTCGCTAGTGATGGAAGAATACAGTATCTAGCGGGATAACACAGTAATTAGTGGGAGAAAACAGTATCTTGATACGTTTATTGACAAATTTGTCCACTTCCTAGCAAAAATGAGTACATTTGAAAGCAAAAATTATACATTTGTATGGTGTACATGCGTGCTGAATCTATTTTATTGTGAAATAATGCCTTCTTCAAGCAAATACAATTTCATTCCTGAATATAAGTGAATTAATTAAGTTGAGAAAGTGGCTCATCATAGCCTGAATATGCAGAATACTTCCTTACTTGGGACCAAAGAGCTGTTGCCCCGCTGGATATAAAGTCTTGGTGGTGGGCGTGCTAGTGGTCATGTCATCATTGTTGGGATTATCATTATGATTCACCTAAGTTGCATTACAAATATGACGTCTCTTTGACACCTTCTGAAGAAAAATCTCAACAATTCAATATGTTCTGAGTCACTCTTTAGGGTATCACTGAAAGCAATTCGTTGGCAGCCACGCCCAAGGTGCGCGACAGGCAATGATGCCGTCCAATTGCGGTCAGACGTGCAAAAGGTTAACTAATAAATAGAAACAGTAAGTAACAATGAATCCGATAACTGCAAGCATCTACACAACTATTGTTAACAGTTATCTTCTAAAAGGAACTTCAAATAGTGGACAGTTCTTGGTTGCTGAAACAATGTTAACTAAACCTATACGGAAAAGGTATCATTTATTTGCTTCCATTTATTCACAGTAAAACATACTGTACATGAATGTTTCCGAGTTTTTCCATAAATATTTTTGATTGAAATTAGCGCGGATGGACTTCGAAACAATTGGAAGTAAAAGTAAACTCTACGCTTCTTATGAGGCAATGCTGGACTGTTTTTTAATTAGGGGGTCGATAAATGTGCAATGTCGCTGCCCAAGGAGTGTGTGGGGTGGTGCATATCAGGCGGTGTCACGCCAAGCCTCTGCGCGTGATAACAACGTGAAAAGGCTTGGCGTGACACCGCCTAAATATGTACCCTCACACACATTTTTTCCTATTCGTTTCCTATGAAAGCAGACAATATACCTACCTTTTCAATGCACATTTCCGTAAATGATGATAGTATTTGTAAAACATTGAAAAACATTAATGGTAATAACTTGAAAATTGGTCTGTAGGTTCCAACATTTCTACCACATCAGTGTTTTTTAACGTTTCTGTTGCAATTAATAAACGTATCGTGTAAATGAAATGATTATTTACCTAAATTTCCAATACTCGTTCTTCAATTTATTTTTGTACGTTCGACTGAGGGCGAGGAAACACACTCAAGTGAACTAATGGAACATACAAAATTTCGTCACGTAAGTGATTTCACCTATCCAACGCGTAAGTTTTCTCTTAGGTGTCGCCCCTTGACAGCCCCTAACACTCCTATTGCCGCTGTTCGTTCGCGTACCAACAGGGTCCATCCTTTAGTTCTTGTTTACTCTCATCACTTATGTCCTGCTCTTCTCAAGCATTTTGAGTCTGTACATTCTACGCATGTGTGAAGTTCTAAGTGGGCATAGATCGTTACTTAATACGCATAGATCATTACTTAGTCTGCATGATTATTACTTATAATGCTTGAATCATTGCTCAATATGCGTAAATTAATACATATTATGCATAAAT
>SDVV010022352.1:0-12965 GCA_016164225.1 Gammarus roeselii | reverse complement strand
GTGAATGCTCGAAAAAGTCAAATATTCTGAATGGGAACGCAGTCTCGTAACAAAAGTCTGATTTAATCAAAAACTTCTAAGTGTCTAAACTGCAAATGAAATACAAACATTCATAAAAGTAAGACTTGTGGGAATAAGCATGTAGCAAAGACCTGCGATTGGATAACATAATTGAGATGTACATTCAATTATTGAAGAATTTTAACACTAACATTCAACACGATCCGGTAGAATAGTTCACCAAGGCAACATGGAACCGGACCCAAATGCAGTGTCGAGAGGGGAAACACACCAAATTTTTGAAGCATTGCATCCAACTAAGCGTATTTTATACCCAACATTCCATGAAATTAGGCGGAAAATGTAAACAAGAACAGAAAATAGCTAAATAAGATTCTCTACTCTACCCTAAGCAAGAACAATTAACTATTATATATGGTGTATGCTATCACACCCAGATAATAAAACCTAGTCCAATATCCAACGTGATCTATTTCATGACTAAGGTCGTACACTATCATATCAAAAAATAGCCGACATTTAACGCCGAGTTAATGTGAAAAATGTTATTTTATACTATCAAACCATTCAAGTCTATAATAAGTTCTTAGACCTAACTGATGCTATGCCTCTGGGAGTACAAATCCAAGCCTACTGTGTCATAAAAATGAACTCTATAATGCTTTACTAGGTTACTTCTCAGCAATCTATCATTGATATATAACAAATTTAGAGGTAACTTACAGTCATGATACGATGACACAGACGTACCTTGCATCTGTTAACCCCTCGTCTCTGAACAGCCTAGAACAAAGATACATCCTGGGCATAACCAAAATCTAGACACATGTACAGTGGTCAAGAATGAGTCTCAGAGAGTGTGTGTGGCCATAAAAAGCTTGGGTTCTGTTTACTGATGACTCAAGTAAAACGCTACAAATCCATGAAACTCAAGATCGATGTCTATAAGACCATACATAATTCATGTTGAACATGGATGAACTCCAAAATGACAACCAAAGAGTATAAACCACCTCTACACGAGGACCTATCCATCCAGTAAATTATCATCTAAACGTTAAACTACACATTTGCAAGGGATCAATGACGAAAATTCCACAAAGATGCAGTATGGACCTACACCTCTTAAACATACAATCCTATGATTTTCGTGGAAAGAAAAATATAACATCAGAAACATATATAAAATAGCTAAATAAGGTTCTCTACTCTGCTATCATTCACATAAAAAAATTGTACTACATTATGGTATCCATCCTAGTAAATCGGTTTACTTATACAAACAAGCACAAGCAGAATGAGCTTTTGCCTAGGGGATTCTCTAACTCCTCCTAAAATATTGATGAATAGTCGTACAATAAATATACAATACCCTAACAACAAGACCAAATTTGTAAAAAATCGTCTGTTCTATATCTATAATAACCACGTCAAATATTGTATCAGGATGAAAGAAGATATATAAATCACAATAAATGAACAAAATGTAACTAAATTAGACCTGAAATAATGTTCTATAATGTAGACACAAAAGTAATATATTCTGATTTTGTATAAATACCAACAAATTGCATTGAAGAGGGAAATTCAACAGAGAAGGTACTAAACTGAAAGACCTATACTAAAACTCACGAGATATAACAAAGCAAGAAGATTAATTCTCTACCATACCCAAAACATACATTAAAACGTGATGAATGAGAATGAACTAGCATGTAACCAAACAAACACGGAATGTGAATAAGATACCAAGACATGCATGCAACACAACTGAAACCTAAAGTATATACGGTATAGTATATACAAAAATCTAATAAAAATTAGCCTGAACATCGGTCCATAACAGGGTTGAATTAACATCTCTTTACCTAAAGTAACCACGGTTTAATCGTAACAGATGTGTCATATATACATATATAAACTACCACAATGATGCAACAAGCGACCCCCTTATGCCTGAAATAATGTGGAAGCTGCAGGCCTAAAATACCCAAAATGCCTAAAACTGTATGAGTTAACTGATCGAAATTCCGAAACACTAGAAATTCAACATAAATCAATCGATCATTACTAAGTATACAAAACGTAATATTTTAACTTACAGTAAATCCATATCGTTCAGGTATTTTTGCTATTGGATTAATGCGTCAATGGAATACTGATATAACTGTTTCAAAACTAGGTAATGCAATATGGGGTAGATAGAATCTCGACCGTAGGGGCTGCATCATCCCATAATACAGACCTAAACTCGCAAATAATCATACTAATAATCCATACTAATCCTATAGATAATATTTACATATGAAATAAATAGATGGGAAACACAGAATCTTGCCTGCAATCCTACCTTCAGGCTGGTACTAACAGGATCATTCGCACACTAAGGCTGGAAATTGAGTTATAAGACATACCTACCACACTAATCCTATCAAAGAAAATATAGTGATGAATGAAGAAAACATATAAAAATAACCCAAGCCCACCCCCAACGCTAGGAAGCCACCATTCAAGCATTGATTGAGTCAATGATACCACAACTAGATAAGAAAACAAATGTATATGTCCACAGAAAAATATAGAGATATAATCCATACATAAATATATAACGATACATACACTCACAACGTATCAAACGTGACATGGAAACAAATTTATAAGACAAAGAACAGGTAAGAGCAAACTCAGATAATCTTCCAGGAGCGCATCCAACTTTTTACCTAGGGGATCCCTACGCCCCGCCCCCCACCAGAAATTTGGAATAACACTAATCCTACCAGAACCGAATAAAAATATATAACGAGCAACAGTTAGTGACCAATTAAACTCCACTACAACCATTTAAAGAAGAAAAACATATATATGAATACAATGAATATCATAAATACAGTACAAATTAAAGTGTTCATAACATTAACCTTGCCAATCAAGGGCGCAAGCCTGCTTCCATCCCGCCGTTCCCCCTTCCGTCCCCCTCCCCTTCCGGTCTCCCCCCCTCGTCCGTTAGCTGACTTGAGCCACCAAACCAGTTCCCTTTGCTTCCGCCCCCAGTTTCTGCGCGCACCCCCATACGCTCGGTGAGTCAAGGTGCATGCATCGCGTCATACATCGGTGAAATGTTATGTGCAAATACCCGTAGACCGGACAAAATCCGCGTTTAGGCCCTATACTAACTACTGGGAGTAATGTTTCTCTAAAAAAATCTTACCAAATAATAGAAGTCTCTATTCCAACAGCAGACACGATATAAGATCAATTCAAGTAGTCGGTAAACATACAAATTGTCAAATCATACTAGTTTATCATCCTCTCGAGAGGATTGTCGTATATGATATCAAACTTTAAAACACCCGCGTCGATGTCGTCAAAACACAGAACAGTTGAGCGCTTGGAGACTTCAATATTTCTGACATCGATTGGGAAACAGAGAAGAATGTACGGCCACTAGCCAACGTCTGATTGCTTTTGCAGACGATAAGTTCATGACCCAAATGGTAAAGACACCTACAAGATTAGGCAATATTCTTGATCTTCTATTCAGTGCAAGCAACTCTAATGACACGAACGTCAAAATGAGCAAATCCCTCGGATCTAACGACCAAAATTGTATCCGTTTTATGATTGAGTTTGAGTTGAAAACGTCAATTAACTTAAGATTAGCTAACTTTGGCAGCTTAAGAGAGGCAAAGGCGTCAGCAAATACCCTCCTCGGACAAGACGTCAATCAATCGCTTAGCAATTTTTTGAGAGCACTTCAAATATGGAAAATGACCATGTCCCTCGCAACAACAGGCGAACAGCATTCAATCAGTCTAAGTACTGGGAAGGTGAATTCAGCGCCTTCAGTCACGAAAGAAAGCAAAGCACTCGATTAAACAGAAGCACCCACACGACGATGCTCCAAATAAATGATTTTAAAATCAGCAGAAGGATTTTTAAGACAGTCCAGAAACGAGGGGAAAAAAAGATTACGCAAATGAAATTGCAGCTAACGCCAAAACTAATCCGAAACAATTTTAACGTTATAAATTGAAAAAAAAAAATTGAAATCTGTAATTGTCACACTTGAAAATAATATTGGTGAGCTAGAAACTGACTACATGGAAATTGCGCCATGCTTAACCAATTTTCTGTTCTGTATTTGCGTTAGGGAATCCGGATATTCCTAATCCTGAGGATATCATAGCGCAAAGACAAATTGAAGCCCTCAGCACAGTGAACTTTTCCCCTGCCAATGTTATAAAGACATAAAAAAAATTGAAAGCCACAAAATCCCTAGGTCCAGGCCAAGTTCATTCCCAGAACACTAAAGGAGACTAAGAACTAAATTGCCGAACATCTAGCAAACATTTTCACCCAATCTCTCACAAATGGCACCTGCCCCTCTCCGTCGAAAGAAGCCAAATTAGTCTCACTTCAGTCATTGCCAAATTGATGGGGAGTTTGATCACGGATAAATTTACAGAATTCTTAGAATCAAATCAGTTGATAGGCAACTCTCAGCATGGCTTTAGACGCAATCGTTCATGTCTTACTAACAGGCTTTTTTTTTTCTCAAGAATATAACAGAATTTCACGACGTGAAAACTCCGATCGACATCATTTACATTGACTTTCAAAAAGCCTTCAGATAAATTTCCTAACAAACGCTTGGTTAGTAAATTGCACAGCATCGGTATTAGAGGTAAATTCAATAACTGGATGAAATGCTGGCTCACGGACAGACGACAGCGGGACGTACTTGATGGAGCTTTCTCCGATATGGGTAAAGTTACAAGTGGTGTGCCACAGGGATCTGTGTTAGGTCCGGTTATCTTCATAATAATCATAAACAATCTTGATAGCAACGTACACTCGAACATACGTAAATTTGCAGACGATACTAAGCAGGGAAGAAACGTGCAAACTCGACTGGAGCGTGAGCAGATCCAATTAGACTTGAACAAAATTGTTGATTGGTCGGAAAAGTGGCAAATGAAATTCAATGTCGACATGTGCAAAGTTATGCCAATTGTTCACCATAACCCTAAACACGAATATTCAATGTCCGTAAAGAAACTGATACCTGTCACCGATGAGAGAGATCTAGGTATCATCATTAGTAACAACTTGAAAAGCAGCAAGCAATGTAACGATGCTGCCAAAAAAATGCAATAAAATGTTAGGCATGATGTTTTGCACAATCTCGTAGAAGAGCTGAAACAGTATGCTAATGTTATACAATGCGTTAGTTAGACTGCACCTTGAGTATCCCGTCTATATCTGGTCTCAATACCTCAGAAAAGACATTATTGAATTAGAGAAGGTTCCACATAGTGCTACCAAACTTATCCCTTCGCTGCTCAATAAATCGTAAGAAGAGAGACTGCAAGAACTCAACCTTTATCCGCTAGAGAAGCGTAGAGTCAGAGGCAACATGATTGAAGTGTGAAGGGTAAAGAAAACGTCGAACAAGCCTTTTCACTTTGGATGTGAACGGAGTGACCAGGAATAATGGATACAAAATCGTTGGCAAGCGTTTCACACACGACATCACGCGCAATTTCTTCACGTATAGGGCTGTTGCAGAATGGAACAGACTTTCCGCGTAAGTTGTGAACAGCGATACAATCGGAACTTTCAAGTCACGGTTCGACAAATTTTATCAAAATCGCCACTAAATAGCTCCCATCTGTAGCACTCTCACCAGTATATTCGAGTAAAACGGTGCCCGGCATTGACGCCCATACGGTTAAATAAGTGCCCGGCATTGGCACTAGCACGGTAAGAAAAGGTGCCCGGCTTCGGTACCTGCGCGTTGCAAAACGGTGTCCAGAAATGACACTGGTCCGCATTGGTTTAACGAGGAATGAAACTGACAATCGTCGATCAACACCGTGGGTCGGTGGCGTCCTCTTCAGGTGCTGATTTGAGTTATTTCGAGTATCATCGTTAAATTCTCTTTCTTTCTACACACGTTCCCTTCCTTGATCTATTAAAAAATAAAATACATTCACATGATGCTATCTTGGAAGTTCTACTTCAGAACTAATCTTACTATCAAAAGGCAACCCAGTTTGGGCCAAATGTCCTGTTTTCGTCTCCTTACACTTGTTAACACTTCGATCCCGAATCTACAATAAGCCCCTTATAATTTTTGTAACTACAAGAGAACAGACTGGGGCGAATACAGGTCATCAATAGAAACCGCCCGACAAGACTTTGACGACGCCCAATACACATCCATCGCCGCGGCCAAGAAACACTTCAACACAATACTTACTCATGTAGACCGACAACTCATACCCGCGGGGTTCGTTCGTGGCTTCAAATCAGTTTCTCGGCCCACACTAAGCGCAACATTCAGCAGCAAAATCATCTCCGCAATTAACTCTCCACCATTGACCGAATCACACAGATTCAAACATGTAAAGCTGAAATAGATGCAAAAACTTATAAACAACAGACGAACCTATGACGGGACGTACTTGCAAACACCAACTTCCGAACCTCACCATCAGAATTGTGGAAACTCATTAGGAGTCTCAACGACAAAAACACAAACCACTTAGACACATATGAGGCAATCCTACCACCCACCACCCACATCATGCCATACAACCAACAACAAGCAGACATACTCAACAAATACTATGCAAACACCTTTCACCTACCACACCATCCAGACAATAAGAGGATACTCAAACAGTAACACAAATTACAGATCGGCCTAAACATTAATCTTCCCATTACACCAGCCATGACCATAGCCGCCATCCTTTAGATCGAAAACTCATCACTTAAACATCTAGGTTCACACTCAATCGCGACCCTCAAGACATCTTCATACTTTTTCATACGACACAATACCATACCCAACAATTGGGAACAAGGGAAATCATACCCAGCTTGAAACGCAACAAAGCTCCCACAGATTCAGCCTCACTCAGACCCATTTCTCTCCTCCAGAACCCCTCGAAAATCTCGGAGACTGGTTCTAAATAAAATTGATGCCCACATCCCACTCTCTCCTCAGAACATGGTTTCAGGATTCAACATTCCACAACCACACTCTCTCATCCACCTCAGCCAGACTCTCTACGAAGGCCTGAACGAAAAAAACGCTCAACAAACCCTGGTATGCACCACTGATGTTAGTAAGGCCCCAAGACACGTCTTGTCTTCATAAACAAAATATCCAACGCACACATACATCAAAACTTCGAGAAATGGCTTCCTAATTTTCTCTCTGGCAGACACGCTCACACTGTCCACAATAATATGCTATCCTGTACCCACAGGGCTCTGTGCTTTCCCGCTCACTTTTCAACTCCCATGTACGACCTGTCTATTACAGCAGAACCCAACACCCACATCAGCTCATACGCGGACGACCTCACAATATTTACACAACACCGCAAACTCGAGACCGCACCTGCACACCTGCAGTAGTACCTAATTCTCTTGAAGGCAGGCTGCTGGCAAATAGAGTGAAAATGTCCGCTGGCAAGTCTTCCCAGACATCATTAACACCAGACAACAGTGAACACCGCATTCGGTCTCATGTCACGCTTACAACACTCCCATCCGCCCTAGTCCGACTACCACAATCATTGGAGTAACTTATGACGGGGATGACATTCAATACAGATACATACACTAGGCCGCATACCCCAGAAAGGGGGGTGGCCGACGGCAAGGCGCACCTCACACCCTCACCTCACACTTACTCAACTTAGCCCTTCTGTGCTAAAGGGTCCGGCCGGTACCCCTTCAACATACACTCTGGGTCACGAGTGCAGTCAGAGGATCCGTTGTCAGCAGCAGGGCCCGACAGTTTTCACTGGTTTAACCCTGCCGCGTCATAACCGCCCCCCCCCCCACGACCATCCCGACAACGGGATTCCAAGGGCGGAAAAGCCCATCAGAGCAGCGTCAAAATCAACCATTCACAACCATTCTGCACTCACGCCTGTTCATTGCACGCTCTCTCGCCACCTCCACATACATGTCTCTCCTTCCTAACGCCTGCTTCACATCTTCCACCCACATTCAAACCTCACACAAAACATCGGCATTTTAGCCAGACCAAGACTGAACGTGTCCCTGGTACTCACCACAACCATCTTCGATCACTCCAAGAAATCGATTACAACACTATACCAACAATTCATTAATCCCATCATCTCCTTCGCGAACACCGCTTGATCCTCTGACCTTGCACTCACACACAGTAGATTAGATAAGAGTGACAAGGCGTTCGAGCGCGCTGGAGCCATCGTCCTTCTGGCGCCGAATGTCAAACCAGCAAACAGGGCTGCATCAAGTTAGTCTTCGTTTTGCATCTTCTAATGTTCCAGTTAGGTTTACTGCTGCGCAAAGTCAGTGTACTTCACGCGGCGAACGTCTATGGTGTGTACGGGTGCCACAGGAGGTACAGGAACTCCTAAGGTGCTGAGGCCATATGGTCCCAGCACTCCCCGGATGGCAGTAAGGAGGAATAACACACTACCTACCCTGCTTCAGAGCCCCAAGGATCCGCAGTAGTCCTTAAGGTGCCGGGCTACGCGCTCCAACACCTGCTGAGGGAGGAGATGAAAAAGAGATAGAAAACGGCGATCCCATGCATGAAATCTACACTAGGTGTAGGGAATTCCACGCATGAGAACAGCAAGAATGGAAATAAGAAGAAGGAATAGTCGTAGAAAAAGGTTGCATGAAAGAGGACTTGGCTGTTATTTGCCACCCGAAAGAAGAATAGTTAGAACCGGTATGTGAATGTTTCAGTGTGCATGTCTGTTTGTGCGTGGGTGTGAATGTTTGTGTGCAACGACTATTATGAGAGTTGTTATGAAGGAGTCTGAGACAAGTTTAGGGAAATTTGAACTAAACATAAGATGCAAATGAAGTAAATAAAAGTTAAGCAAATCAGGATGGGGGAGAAAAGGAGAGATAGTGAAGGGTGAAGGAGAAGAAGAGTCTGAAGGGAAATAAGGGTGTTCCCCCCCCCCGGTTGGGCTGTAACTCCTTGCAACCCGTGAGCCTAACAGATGCCTATGGGGGTAGGGGGGGAGAGGTACACACAGTAACTCCCAACAAAAAACAGAATACGGCATTACGTATCGCAACAGACTGTACACAGACCCCAGTCACTTTCCACCTGCATGAGGAACCCAAGGTCTTATCTCTCTTCTCATACATCATCTTGATATGAGGGGGATTCAATTTTTTAACAAGATTGTAGACCCATCGCATCCTTGACACAACCTATTGAACCCTCGTCATACCAACTGACACCTACACAACACACCGGCAACACATTTTGACTCTCCCCACGACAATTCTCCGTCCTGCAGACAACACATATATGCACAAACATGCATACGCACATCACAGCCTCGCACTGGGTCCTACAGGGTCACCTGCCTGAGGGGAACGTAGAGGAGTTGGGGTTGCTCAGGAGTGACCGGGTCCACCTGTTGCGGTTGAGGTACCGGCATCACACGACTCTTCAGTATACAAGCATAGACTTGGGAATATCCCTTCCTAAGTTTGTTTGCGATGACGTCGCATCCAACTGACTCGATCATGATATCACATCGGTACGCAATCTGTGGGAACGCCCCAGAGGCAGCATCATCGTCCTCAGGGACGTATGCATGATATAGATGCCTGCAACTGCTGAAACACTCCCAACAGGCACATGCCGTTGGGTTCCCGGAGTTTGGGCTCCTCCATCGCAGGGTGAGTTGGGGTTGAGCAGCAACAACAACATGGGGATTGTTGAGTACGGCCTCAGCACCTTAGAAGTTCCTGTAGCTCATTTGGCTCCCGTGCACATCTTTGACATTCTCAGCGTAAATGACATTGACTTAACGCAGTAGTTAACCCAATCACTCCAATCTAAAATTTGTCCTAAGGTTGATGCAGCACTAGTTGTTGGTGTGACGTTTGGCGCCACATTTCGGCTTTCTCCACACGACACATCTATGCACGAACAGATATGCACAAACAGATACACACACACACACATATACACACACTTCCCAGATCATGCATAGTCACCCGCCTGAGGTGGACGTGGAGCTGGAATTGCCCAGGAGTGACCGGGTCTACCTGTCGCGGTTGAGGTGCGGGCATCACACGGTCCTACAGGCATACCAGCATAGACTAGGAATGTCCCTTCCGATCTGTGTTTGCGATGCCGGGGTTCGCTCGATACGGTCAAGCACGTCATGACGTCGTGCACATCCGTTGTACCAGGCAGATTCGACCATAACATCCCGTCGGTACGAGATCTCTGGGAACGCCCGAGGGATAGCATCAACTTCCTCAGGGACGTAGACATAATATAATGGCTGCACCAGCTGTAACACTCGCAACATTCACATGTCGGTGGGTTCCAGGACTACGGGCTGGCTATGGCCCCTAAATCGCAGGTGGAGTTGGAGGAGCCACAGCGACGACATTAACAAGACGCTTCAACAGTGTGTTCCAGTAAGCTGGCTATGAGGACATGGGTTTTGTCAGTGTGTGCTCAATCTATTCCAAACACTTTTAGTAGGACAATTACCAGCAGATGAGAAAGCATGGATTGAAATACATCGCAGCAGACCTGCTGTAGCTTTGATAGAATATTTTTTTTCTTGTAATTTGGAGATTTTTCGCTTATACAACGGGTTGCAGCGGAGCTGTCACCTGATAGCATTTTTTTTACCCACGGTTTTTAGGGCTGGTCTTTACCCATATAAGAGACCGGCCAGAATGTCTCATTCGGGGTCAGGTAGTCGCGAACTTACTACCTCCAGGTCCCAATGGACGTCTGTTGTGAGGAGAGCCCAACACGCTACCCACTCGGCCACCGAGCAGGTAAATAGATGCATAGTTTTTTGTACGAGTGAATTGTTATCATCAGTAGTTATCGCCATCCAAATACTGAACGATGTCCAGCGCGCTGGAGCTAGCGTTCTTCTTGCGCCGAACGTCTAATCAGCAACCAGTGCTCCATCAAGTTGTAGACATTTTTTAAATATGCTAGAGTTTGGTTTACTACTGTGTTAAGTCGACGTCCTTAACGCGGTAAACGTCAAAGGTATGCCCGAGTGCCTAAGGCGGTAAAGGACCTCCTAAGGTGCGGTACAGTACCTCTTAAGGTGCGGTACATGACCTTCTAAGATGCGGTACAGGACCTATTAAGGTGCGTTACAGGACCTATTAAGGTGCGTTACAGGACCTCTTAAGGTGCTGAGGCCATATGGTCCCAGCACTTCCCGAGTGGCAGTAAAAGGCTTACACACTACCTACTCGGCTCGAGAGCCCCAAAGGTTCGCAGTCGTCCTTGAGGTGCCGGGGGCTATGCGTCCAATACTTGCCACGGGATAGATGAAAAAGAGACAGGAAACGGGGATCCCATGCATAAGATGTCTTCGAGTCTGATGTTTGAAGGGGTAAAGGGGAACCGAATCGGGAACGAGAACTTTGTGTTAATGATCAACGTGGCCTGCTCACGCTCGCCACTGGTTCTCACGCTCGCCGCTGGGTCTCTCCAGTTGCGGACATCCGCTACTGGAGACCCGTCCATCAAAGTCGCCCGGCGTGTGCTCAATTACAAAAATTTCACAAACTATTGTTTTTATTGCATTCATCCAGAAGCCCTCGACTTAGCTGTTGTTAGCTACCCGAAAAGAGAATAGTTAGGACTGGTGTGTGTACGCGTGCGTGTATCAACTGTTGGAAGAGTTGTTAACAGGGAGGTTGCAATAGAAAAAAGTAAATTTGAACTCGACATGAGATGCAATTTAAGGTAATTGACCCCGTCACTGGTGGAGGAGTGACTCGTGTGGCCCGTTAACCTAAGAATCTAACAGATGCTAAGGCCTGTAGGTTGTAGACCAATACAAACAATGACACACATATCTTCAATTGCAATTGCTGCCAATGTTTCGGAGGTTTACGTACGAGCCTTGCCAAAGAACAATTCTAGTATATCCTTCGTATAAAACAGCAAACAATTTGAGATGCTTTATGGAATATTGATCTGGTAACCGAGTTATTACCATTTACTAATGGATAGATATAGATGTTATTACCATTTGCTAATGGATAGATACAGATGTTATTACCATTTACTAATGTATAGATACAGATGTTATTACCATTTACTAATGGATAGATGCAGATGTTATTACCTTTTACTAATGGATAGATACAGATGTTATTACCATTTACTAATGAATAGATACAGATGTTATTACCATTTACTAATGGATAGATGCAGATGTTATTACCATTTACTGATGAATAGATACAGATTTTATTACCATTTACTAATAAATAGATACAGATGTTATTACCATTTACTAATGAATAGATACAGATGCTATTACCATTTACTGATGAATAGATACAGATGTTATTACCATTTACTAATGAATAGATACAAATGTTATTACCCTTTACTAATAAATAAATACAAGTGTTATTACCATTTACTAATGAATAGATACAGATGTTATTACCATTTAATAATGAATAGATACAGATGTTTACTAATGGATGACGCAAGGACTTGTTATGATCGGCCTCCTCTGGCACAGATTTATAAAACAGTGTAGGCTTTAGGCCTGTTAACCCCTAGCTCAAATTTCATGGATGTCCCTTGCCTAGCATATATTTAATTCCCCTCCGATGTGTTTGAAGGGAAGCAGGTGGCCGCATTGACGAAGTGAGGGCCATTTGCGTGTCAGCGATAGGGGGAAGGAAGACTAGGTCCCATAACACTGTTTAACGCAGGGTTATTTTTATTGTTTAAAGATGGGAGGAGCCTGTATTTTGCTTAACGGATTTTGTTGTATATTTACCAATGAGGTCTGGGTATTAGAAGGCCCGCCTCTTTAGCTGGTCCCAAAAATGTGAGTTGTTTCCTGATTGGAGGAGTTCTTCAAACACCTACTGAAGGCCCTCCC
>SDVV010022351.1:0-12965 GCA_016164225.1 Gammarus roeselii | reverse complement strand
GTGGAGGTGGCGAGAGAGCGTGCAATGAACAGGCGTGAGTGGAGAATGGTTGTGAATGGTTGATTTTGACGCTGCTCTGATGTGCTTTCCCGCCCTTGGCATCCCGCTGTCGGGATGGTCGTGGGTGGGGGGGGCCCGGCCATCATGACGCGGCGGGGTAAACCAGTGAAAACTGTCGGGCCCTGCTGCTGACGACGGTTCCTCGGAGCATTCGGGACCCAGAGTGTAAGTTGAGGGGCTACCGGCCGGACCTTTCAGCACAAAAGGGCTAAGTTGTGTGAGTGCGAGCGTATGAGGGTGTGAGGTGCGCCTTGCCGTCGGCCACCCCCCTTTCTGGGGGATGCGGCCTAGTGTCTGTATCTGTTCTCATAGAGCTGGGCATCTTGTTATGCAAGGGTGTGGCTGTTGCGGTACACAAATGCCAGCTTCAATGTCGCATAGGCCCTTTTGATTTCTGCGTTGAGTATTTCGCAAGAAACTGTGGCCAGCGTTGCTCTAAGAAATGGATGCAGTATCTCCTTTATGTACAGCACGGACCCGCCCCCTCGTTTACTAGAGGTGGGTTTGTCCACGCTGAACATTTTGTAGCCTGGTAGCATTAACTCTGCTGCCAGGTTTCTACTCTGGAGATCGAGCCATGTTTCGTTTATGCCAATGACATCAAACGAGTATAGGGTCGCCAGTCCCCTCAGTTCGTCGAATTTAGGGGCATATGACTGCGCGTTACAGAAGAAGACCTTCAGACGGTGCGTGTTTTGGTCTTCGACATCTTCATCATTGGGGTGGGTCTCGACCTGGCGGCTGTGGACCAGGATCTTGACCATCCCTAGAATTGCCTGCTTGTGAGCCCATTAACGCATCTACCGTGCCCGCAGCTTCTTCCTCTTGGAGCGACTGATCGATGGTCATCGCTTCCGTCTGCTGTGGGCACGGGGCCCTCTAGGTAGGGTTCCCTGCGGCTAAAACTGGACCGTTTAAAACACGCTGGACCCCTAACTTATGGGCATAGTATTTCTTAGTGCTGAGATGGAGCAGTCGGCCAAGTTGGGCATTTCCTACATCATTCAGGTGTAGGCCGTCTCTTAGGAACAGATCGGGCCTCTCCCGAAAGTCATCAAACAAGTTGATGAAGGATACTCCATTGGACTTGCGAATGGTCTCGAGGGCTCGATTTGTATAGGTTAACTAACTATACAGTTCGTCGTCATCATCATACATTCGTGGTAAGATGGATGTGATAGCCACTCGATCCGTTTTTGCCTTGAGGTTAAAAATCAGCTGCCTATACTTGGCTAGCAGATCTTCCGACCTTGTCCTTTCAAGATCATTGGTGCCTACATGGCAGATGATGAGTGTCTCCCGGCTGGAAACTACAACTTCAGCAAGGGCACCTCAGATCTTTTCAATCGTGGCACCGGATTTGCAAATAACCCGTCTCGTTGCCTTAGTAGTAGTAGAAGTAGTAGTAGTAGTTTGATATTGTTTTCCACCGGAGTCCCAACGCGAAGTTGATGCAGACTCCCCCGTAGGGCAATTGAAGAGTGGCAAAGTAGGTGCAGCGTAGATTACGAGTAGGTTCAACCTAGATTCAGAGTAGTTTCAATGTATATTCAGAATAGGTCCAACGCAGATTCAGAGTTGGTTCAACATAGACTCAAGAGTTGGTTCAACGTAGATACCGAATAGAATTAACATAGATTCAGAGTAAATTTGGGGTAGATTCAGAATAGATTTCATGTAGATTTAGAATAGATTTAACATAGATTCAGAGTAGGTTTAACATAGATTCAGAGTAGGTTTAACGTAGATTCAGAGTAGGTTTACCGTAGATTCAGAGTAGATTTAACGCAGATTCAGAGTAGGTTTAACCTAGATTCAGAGTAGGTTTAACGTAGATTAAGAGTAGGTTTTAACGTAGATTCACAGTAGGTTTAACGTGGATTCTGAGTAGGTTTAACATAGATTCAGAGTAGATTTAATGTAGATTCAGAGTAGGTTTAACGTAGATACAGAGTATGTTTAACACAGATTTGGGAGGAGGGAGCAAAGGTTCCAGGAGCCTCAACTGGGTCCTACAGTTTCTAAAGAGGGTCCCGAAGGGTCACAAGGGTGTCCGGAAGGGTCTCAAGGGTGTCCCAAAGGGCCTCAGAAGGGTCCAAGTGGGTCCCCCGAAATCTTCCTGGTACTCCAAGCCCCCCGGGTTCCCGAAACCCCACGTCCCGCGGGTCCCACGAGTACTCTCCTTCCCTGGGTCACCTTGTCTCAACCAACCTCGATATATTTAATGATAACAAAAGCAAAATTTATCACTATGAAAAAAAGGCAGAGCAAAACAATTGAGACCACGAAATAAGAAATACTAAAATACTAAAATAAAGTGTTAATGATCTATAAAATGAATAATCATCCATCCACCACAACCATGAACTTGAGGGCCCAAATAATATTTTAGTAAAGGCAAATACAAAATACAAGTGATTGGTTCTCAGTGAAAGTGGGACTGAGACAAGGCTGCGTGATGTCTCCTTGGCTGTTCAATATCTATATGGATGGAGTGGTCAGGGAGGTGAACGCGAGTGTGCTGGGTCGGAGCTTGGAACTGTTGGAAGCGAATTGGCGGAGTTGGCAGTTGAGCCAGTTGCTATTTGCTGATGATACGGCCCTGGTTGCGGATTCAGAAGAGATGCTGTGTAGGCTAGTATCTGAGTTTAGTAGAGTGTGTGAGAGGAAGGAGCTTCGAGTGAACGTGGGCAAAAGTTAAGTAATGAGATGCTCGAGGACTGTCGATGCGAGCAGAATTAGTGTCCTCCTAAATTGAGAGTTGTTGGAAGAAGTTCAGTGTTTCAAGTATCTGGGCTGTAATGTGGAGAAGAGCAGAGGAGAAAAGAACGTTGAATGTTTTCGAGATGAAATGTTTGAGAAGCATGGTTGGAGTGTCGCCGAGAGACAGGTTCACTAACGACGTGGTTCGCATCAGAACGGGCATGGTGAAGAAGTAAGAAGACTGAGTTGATTCGCGTGTTCTGAGATGGTTCGGGCACATGGTGAGGATGGATGAAGGGAGATAGGTAAATAAGGTGTTGAAGTCAGAGGCGAGTGGACATAGGCCTAGAGGAAGACCGAAGTTTGGGTGGATGGATGGTGTGAAGCAGGCGTTAGGAAGGAGATACGTGAGTGCGGAGGTAGCGAGAGCGCGTGCACTGGATAGGAGTGAATGAAAAATGATAGTGAACGGATGAGTTTTGCCGCTGCCCTGATGTGCTTTCCCGCTGTAGGCATACCGCTGAGAGACGGGATGGTCGTGGGCGAGGGGGGGAGCGGTCATCATGACGCGGCAGGGGTAAACCAGTCACGCTGTCGGGCCCTGCTGCCGACACTGACCTCAAACAGCACTCATGACCCGGAGTGTATTGTGGGGTCCCCGGCCGGACCCTTTTGCGCAAAAGAGCTTAGGTGTGCGAGTGTGAGTGTATGATAGTCCTTCTCGCTTCCTAGGTTCAGGACATTGCCAGAAACTCCTATGTATCATAGAATACGTACATAATTATCTTGCCTTGTCATTCGGAGGCCCTCAACACGAAGATTTCAGGTTATGGATTACCAAATATGCAATCAAGGTGTGCGAGTGGGAGTGTATGAGAGTATGAGGTGCGCCTTGCCGTCGGCCACCCCTTTGCTGGGGACTTCAGCCTAGTGTCTTATCTGTAAATACAAATAAGGCGTTGTGTTAACGGCAGTAAGCCTACTTGCTAAAAGCGACCAAAATAATATACGGGCTGTGAGTCTGAGCAGCCAATGAGCAGTTACGTAAACAAAACGTATTGCTCTCCAGTATGAGAGTGGGTGAAGTCAGGTAGTGGCAATATAATAAAAAGTATCTTGGTAACAACATAATCCAAAGTATCCCAGTAACAACAATGTGCATCCTAGTTCCTATGGTAACATAGTAGTACTGTGAGTATAGATACAGATACGACGGCAAGGCGCACCTCATACTCTCATTCACTCACACTCGCACACCTTAAATGCATATTTGGTAATCCGTAACCAGAAATCTTCGTGTTGAGGGTCTCCGAATGACAAGGCAAGATAATTATATACGTATTCTATGATACAGAAGAGTTTCTAGCATTTAGCGGATGCAATATCCTGAACCTAGGAAGCGAGAAGGACTATCTACCTGGTTCCTAAAGAGACGTAAGGTTGGTTAGGCTTCCCCACTGTAATGAGGTACTTGTGCACAAACACGAGGGGCGACTTCCAAAATACCTTGGATATGATGCCTTGAAGCGGGACTCCACATGTCCAAGCGAGAGACGAGGCATACTTTTGGACATCGTGAGCTTTAGTGAAGGCATGCGGTGCGGCCTCATTGATAAGCGAGCAGATGTAATGATCCACCGATGACGCCTTGAGTGGCTTGCCTGAAGTAGGATGGATGAACAAAAAGTTATTGTTCGCCTGAGATCCTTTCAACGTAGGCTTTGAGTGCGGTCACAGGGCACAGACCGTGTGCCCGGCCATCCGGCAGCAGTGAGGTGATTGAGACGGGCGGTGGTGTGTGGGTGTGGTTTTTGTACAGGAACTTGTCAGCGGTCAGTATGAGCGGGCCTGGAGGGTTCATGGAGAAATGTAGTCACGTGCGTGATACGGCTGCAATCTCAGAGACTCAGTTTCCTGCTGCTAGCGCGACAAGAAAGAGTCTTCTGAAAGAGCGCCAATACTGACGTCGTCTGAGTGTTGAAGCGAGGAGAGGCGAGCATATCGAGAACCGGCTCGAGCGTCCACTACGGCACGAAACAGCGTTGTGAGGAATTCTCGTCGAAACTGGGCCCTAGCCAGTTCTTTGAAGATCGCCTCGCGGGTCGTGATGTCAAAGCCATCGAAGAGAGGCAAGTGGAGCTCATTTTTGTAAACCAAAACTGTACGAGTATTGAGCCGCTTCTGCTTGCCGGCGTAGTGCAGGAACGTCAAGAAAGTGGACTGGTTGATGGACTGCGCCTTCGCGGCGCGTAGCCACGCTTAGAAATGAGTCCAGACGCTTTGGTATTGACTGTCTGTGCGTGTTAACCAGGGTGTCCACCAGCGATCTATTGAATTTGATCGTGCGCGCCGTTTTTAAAAATTGAATGCGAGATAACGCGAAAAGGGTCGTAATGTTAGAGGCACCTCCCTGCCTTCGATGCGCTGAGATACGTCAAGGGCGAGCGAGATTTCGCTGAAGGACGCGACGACCGTGGGCCACCACAGTGCGTTGAGGTGGTCAGGGACCACGAAGACGCTGTTGTAGCGGTACGTCTTGAGTTTGCGGAGCACTTGGGAGATCAGGTTTTATGGAGGGAGCTAGTATATTTCCCTCCACTGATTCCAGTCGCGTGGGAGAGAATCCACTAAAGCCGCTCGCGGGTGAGGAAACGGAGCTGTAAATAGTGGGAGCTTGTGGTTACCCGGATGCGCGAAGAGGTCGATTTGCATGGTCCCGCGCAGGGTGGAGAGGCGGGAGGAGCATTGAGGCGTCTGCGCCCACTCCGTTTCTACCGGCAGTATACGTGAAAGCTGATCGGCCCAAACGTTCTGCGACCCGGGAAGGAAGGTGGCGAGGAGAGAGAGGTGAGGGTGCTGGAAGATGTGCAGAAGCTGAGTTCCGAACTTCTGCAACACCGAAGCCTTGCTGGAGCCCAAGTGGTTCATCATGGCTACCGCCGCCCTGTTTTCGGACAACACGCGAACTGTCGTGTGGTGCCAATGAGCTCGTGCACACAGCGCATGTACGATGGCCAGCGATTCCTTAGACGTAATATGGAGATTGCGTTCTATTTAAGACCGGCGGCCGTATGACTGCTGGTCTTTGCAGCATACGGTCCCCCAGGCTCCGTACGATGCATATGTACACAGGAGGTGCTCCGGTGGAGGAATTACGAACGGGACGGGGGAGTGAAGGAAGGTCTCGCTGCTCCACTGCTGCGCTGCACGGCGGTAGAGATTGTTGAGACGGCAGGGCTTGCGGGAAATGTGCAGGGAGTGTGCTGCGAGCACCACATTGTAGAAAAAATGTCGAGCATGGCGTAGGTAAGGTGTGAGAAAATTTATTATGCCGAGGAAACTTTGATGCTGTTGGAGCGAAAGGGTTCCGCGGGAAAGTATCTCCGTGGCCGTGTCCCTGCAGCGGTCGATGTGCCGTATGGTTGGGGCGATGGACCCGGCCTCTTCGTTTAGTGTAACCCCCAAGAAGCCGATATGCTGGGTCAGTTCCAGAATAGACTTCCTCAGGGGGACGTGGAATCCTAGCTTGAGGAGCAGGTCGCAGGCCGTTTGGGTGTTGCGCCGGCAGTGATGTGCTGTCGGTGCCCAGAGTAGCCAGTCGTCGATGTAGAAAGCCGCATCTATCCCATTGCTGGTGGAGTAAGTGAAGGGGTAGCTTTGCGACCGTTGTAAAGATTTTTGGGCCCAGGTTGAGGCCGAATGGGAAGTCCACAAAAAAAATATAGTTGGCCGAAAATGCTCTCCGCTCGTCCGACGCGGAGAGCATTTTTGGCATTTTTTCGGAAACCAGGGAGAGAGAAATATAAGTCTGATGTAATGATCATATTTCGACCTCAAATGACTTCTGTGTACAAATAAGGTCCGTTGACAAATAATGCCTTCTGACAAATAATGTCCGTTGACAAATAATGTCTGTTGACAAATAATGTCTGTCGACAAATGTATGTCTGTAGACAAGTGTATGACTGTAGACAAATTTATGTCTGTCGACGAATTTATGTCTGTTGACATGTGTTTGTCAACAAATTTATGTCAGTCAACAAACTTGTCTGTTGACAAAGCTATGTCTGTTGACAAAGCTATGTCTGTTGACAAAGCTATGTCTGTTGACAAAGCTATGTCTGTTGACAAAGCTATGTCTGTTGACAAAGCTATATCTGTCGACAAAGCTATGTCTGTCGACAAATTTATGCCTGTCTACAAATTTAGGTAAGTTGACAAATTCTTGTCAATCAACAAATTCATTTCTGTCAACAAATTGCTGTCGGTCGACAAATTGACATCAGTCGACCAATTTCCTGTCAACCATTTAATGCGTGTCGACAAGTGTATGTCTGTAGACAAATGGATGTCTGTAGACAAATGGATGTCTGTAGACAAATGGATGTCTGTAGACAAATGGATGTCTGTAGACAAATGGATGTCTGTAGACAAATGGATGTCTGTAGACAAATGGATGTCTGAGACAAATGGATGTCTGAGACAAATGGATGTCTGAGACAAATGGATGTCTGTAGACAAATGGATGTCTGTAGACAAATGGATGTCTGTAGACAAATGGATGTCTGTAGACAAATGGATGTCTGTAGAAAAATGGATGTCTGTAGAAAAATGGATGTCTGTAGAAAAATGGATGTCTGTAGAAAAATGGATGTCTGTAGAAAAATGGATGTCTGTAGACAAATGGATGTCTGTCGACCAATTTATGTCTCAACTAATTTATGTCTGTCGACAAATTCGTGTCTGTTGACAATTGAATGTCTGTTGACAAAGTTATTCTGGGACAAGGTAGGGCTCACTGAGACAGCAAATTCAGTAAGTCTGCGCAATTTGTCTGTCGAAAAAGCTATGTCTGTTGACATAGCTATGTCTGTAGATAAATTTATGCCTGTCTACAAATTTACGTAAGTTGACAAATCCATGTCCCTGGACAAATAGATGTCCCTCAACAAATTGATGTCCCTCGACAAATTGATGTCTGTCAACAAAATTGATGTCTGTCAACAAATTGATGTCTGTTGACCAATTTTCTCTGTCAACCATTTAATGCATGTCGACAAACTCATGTCTGTCAACAAGTGTGTGTCTGTAGACAATTGGATGTCTGTAGACAATTGGATGTCTGTAGACAATTGGATGTCTGTAGACAATTGGTTGTCTGTAGACAATTGGTTGTCTGTAGACAATTGGTTGTCTGTAGACAATTGGTTGTCTGTAGACAATTGGTTGTCTGTAGACAATTGGATGTCTGTAGACAATTGGATGTCTGTAGACAATTGGATGTCTGTAGACAATTGGATGTCTGCAGACAATTGGATGTCTGCAGACAATTGGATGTCTGCAGACAATTGGATGTCTGCAGACAATTGGATGTCTGCAGACAATTGGATGTCTGTAGACAATTGGATGTCTGTAGACAATTGGATGTCAGTAGACAAATGGATGTCAGTAGACAAATGGATGTCTGTAGACAATTAAATATCTGTAGACAATTGGATGTCTGTCGACAATTGGATGTCTGTCGCCAATTGGATGTCTGTCGACAATTGGATGTCTGTCGACAAATGGATGTCTGTCGACAAATGGATGTCTGTAGACAAATGGATGTCTGTAGACAAATGGATGTTCGTAGACAAATGGATGTCTGTAGACAAATGGATGTCTGTAGACATATGGATGTCTGTCGACCAATTCATGTCTGTCTACCAATTTAGGCCTGTCGACCAATTTATGCCTGTTGACAAATTTACGTTCGTTGACAAATTCGTGTCTGTTGACAATTGCATGTCTGTCGACAAAGTTATTCTGGGACGAGGTAGGGCTCACTGAGACAGCAAATTCAGTACGTCTGCGCAATTGCCGACCCCGTTTGTGGCTCTGTCGAGGCAGTGGGTCACTAATCCACTGCCCAGATGGGCCGCTGCGAACTGAATCTTACGTATCAAATAGGTGCGAAGACCCTTTGGGTCTAGTGAGGCGGGAGAGTGCTGTAAGGAGCTCAGTGGCCCGTGTGCCTCTGTCAAGCAGCAGCGCACGAATGAATGCTGGGTAGGCCTTCATGATATTGGTAAGACGGGAGGGGGATCAATCGGCCACTCCCGACCGAGCGGGCCCGGCCGCCATTTTGGAACCAAGCGGCGTCACGTAGCCCTTCTTGGTCAAACAGGAAAACTCTGAGAAAGTCGAAAAATTGGAAAAATTTCAAATTTCTGAAAAAAGTGTAGAGACACAAAGGTCTAAACATGTCGAAAATTACTTTCGACGACTGTTATCAAGATTCTCTCGTAAATACGTCTCTGTAATGTTCCCTCATCAAAATTCATTCGCACTTCCATACATGACTGTCTACGGTGACATTCATTGAGAGGAAGAGACGTCAAGTACTCACTCCGGGCAGTGTGGTGGCTGTAGTGGGCGTGGTCCTTGGTGCTGTCCCCACACTCACTCCCACAGTGGCTGATGGGGCCGCCACTCTCGCCCTGATACACAACAGTGATATAATACAACATGAAAGAGATAAGGTGCAAGATTAGAGCAACAAGAACTTGAGTGATTTCCAGATTAGGGTGAGTCGCTTAGATTAGAGTGGAGTCAGCGCCCTTCTGTTAGGGTGAGTAGCTTAGATTAGAGTGGAGTCAGCGACCTTCTGTTAGGGTGAGTAGCTTAGATTAGAGTGGAGTCAGCGACCTTCTGTTAGGGTGAGTAGCTTAGATTAGAGTGGAGTCAGCGCCCTTCTGTTAGGGTGAGTAGTTTGGAATAAAGTGGAGTCAGCGCCCTTCTGTTAGGGTGAGTAGCTTAGATTAGAGTGGAGTCAGCGTCCTTCTGTTAGGGTGAGTAGCTTGGATTAAAGTGGAGTCGGCGACCTTCTGTTAGGGTGAGTAGCTTAGATTAGAGTGGAGTCAGGGCCCTTCTGTTAGGGTGAGTAGCTTAGATTAGAGTGGAGTCAGCGCCCTTCTGTTAGGGTTAGTAGCTTAGATTAGAGTGGAGTCAGCGTCCTTCTGTTAAAGTGAGTAGCTTAGATTAGAGTGGAGTCAGCGCCCTTCTGTTAGAGTGAGTAGCTTAGATTAGAGTGGAGTCGGCGACCTTCTGTTAGGGTGAGTAGCTTAGATTAGAGTGGAGTCAGCGACCTTCTGTTAGGGTGAGTAGCTTAGATTAGAGTGGAGTGGAGTCAGCGCCCTTCTGTTAGGGCGAGTAGCTTAGATTAGAGTGGAGTCAGCGCCTTTCTGTTAGGGTGAGTAGCTTAGATTAGAGTGGAGTCAGCGACCTTCTGGCGCAGACCGTCAAACCAGCAAATAGTGATTCATCAAGTTCTACATTTATTTTTCATTAGATCAAATGTATACATGGGTACCACATGAGGTACATGAACTTCTAGAGTACGGAGGACAATTGGTGTCAGCACTCCCAGGGTAGCAGCATGGAGGATTAACACACAACCTATCCTGCTTCAGAGCCCCAGTGACGGTATCGTTCGTAAGGTGTCCGGGGCGATGAGCCCCAACACCTGCTGAAGGGGTAGATGTAGACGATTGCAGATGTTAAGAGGAAATAAGGAATTTGTTAAAGGATATTTGAACCAAAACACAAAATGAAAATGGGAGAAATAAAAGTTAGGTAAATTCAGGGTAGGGAAGAAAAGGAGACAGTGAGGGGGAAGGAGATGGGGTTGGGCGGTGACTCTGCGCGGCTCGTGGTCCGAGAGCATTTACGTAAGAACGATTAAAAAAAAATAACCTAACAAATCAAAGGCAAGGCATGATCTGAAAATAGTGGCGTAACTTGGCGCTCTCGAGGTGGATACTCGGCTAAATAAATTCCAGGCTTCCCCTCGTCAATTATCGTTTCACAACCTGTTGCAGGAGGTGCAATAGTAATAAGCATCCAAACTCATGACCTGTTGCAGGAGGTGTAATAGTGATCAACCTCCAAGCTCAAAACCTGTTGCAGGAGGTGTAATAGTGATCAGCTCCAAGCTCATAACCTGTTGCAGGAGGTGTAATAGTGATCAGTCTCCAAGCTCATAGATTAGATTAGAGCGCCAATGCTTTTTAGTGCACTGAAGTCAATGTCCAATTGGTTTCGAACGTCAAACCAACAGCCAGTGCTGCATCGAGTCATCGTCCGTCTCCGGAATTTCTTCGACTCACCGCAAGCTCAAAAGTGACCTACTCAAAATGAGCAAAAAAAGTGGTCCTCCGGGATGGAGGAGTCTATCGGTAGGTAAGATTACGATTGATCAATTCACAACAGATCAGATTTCAGCCAAGAGGTTGGTTTCCTGAAGATAGCTGAGAAGCGGTTCTGCACCGGCTGACCTGTGATTGAACTCGGTAAGCATTCGGCGGAGTGTATTAGGAAAGTCCAGGAACCGGCACCTGTAGAAGTGTGTGTGTGTGTGTGTGTGTGTGTGTGTGTGTGTGTGTGTGTGTGTGTGTGTGTGTGTGTGTGTGTGTGTCGACGTTCCGTACAGGTTGGGTACTTTGCTAAGACAGGGGTTATTGTAAGAGGGACTCAACAGTCTATGCAGTATGGGGGTGGCGACGCCTTCATTGGTGTCTGCGCATGCATTAGTCTATCATGTCAAATTCTCAATCGGCATAGAGTTATCTCAGTCCGTCGAGATCGGCTGCTTGAGGAGAGCCGGGTGTAGGTTCGGTTTTGATATTGCACAATTTATTTTTCATAGAAACATCAGATCATTTCATGTTCCATCCATTTCACACAGCTCTTTAAATCGCTGGGTGAAAGTCTTCACATGGAAGTGGGCACTGTTCTGCTAGGTCAGGCTCCGCTGCAGCTCTTCGCGCCGCTTCGACCGCCTGCTCATTGCCCAACACATCACAGTGGCTCAAAACCAACGAACGTTCTTGTTTCTGGAGGACGATCGCACAAGCTTATCTTATCTGCTTCAGCTTTGTGCGCTGGTATCGATTGAATGCACGCTTCCGTTGCCGTTTTGCTATTACGCCAAAGCTCACTTCACCAGGGTGTCTTGATTTTACGCGGTGTTCCTTGGTTATTGGGATGCTGCGACATGCGGCGTGAAGGAGGGCATTAGCTATATTTTCCACCATCTCGTCACAATATATATCCCAAGGTGGGAGGGGTGTTGTTGTATAGGCGGTGAACGATAAACAGTTGGCTTTACGCATTATGTATCGGCGAGCGGTAGAAATATCTCAAGGGTGGAGAGATGTTATGGTGATGGGGAAGTGGTCACTTCCGTAGGGTTCCGCCAGCAACGTTGATAGCTCGTTTAGAGCACAATTTACAGTAAATCTACTGAACGATGATAGTTCGTTAGGAGCATCATTTAAAGCAAGACTTCTGAACATTGATAGCTCGTTAAGAGCATAATTTAAAGCAAATATTCTGAACGTTGATAGCTCGTTTAGAGCATCCTTTATAGCAAGTATCCTAAACGATGATAGCTCGTTTAGAGTATCATTTACAGCAAGTCTACAGAACGATGATAGCTCGTTTAATGCACAATTTAAAGAAAGTCTTCTGAGCAATGATAGCTCGTTTAGAGCATTACTTAAAGCAAATCCTCTGAACGATGATACAGATACAGACACTAGGCCGCATCCCCCAGAAAGGGGGTGACCGACGGCAAGGTGTACCTCGCACCCTCATACGCTCACACTCACACAACTTAGCCCTTTTGTGCTGAAGGGTCCGGCCGGTAGCCCCTCAACTTACACTCTGGGTCCCGAGTGCAGTCCGAGGAACCGTCGTCACCAGCAGGGCCCGACAGTTTTCTCTGGTTTACCCCCGCCGTGTCATAATGGCCGGGCCCCCCCACCCACGACCATCCCGACAGCGGGATGCCAAGGGCGGGAAAGCACATCAGGGCAGCGTCAAAATCAACCATTCACAATCATTCTCCACTCACACCTGTTCATTGCACGCTCTCTCGCCACCTCCACATTCATGTCTCTCCTTCCCAACGCCTGCTTCAGACCATACATCCACCCAAACTTCGGTCTACCTCTAGGCCTGCGACCACTCGCCTCCGCATGCATCACCCTTTTCACCAATCTCCCTTCATCCATCCTCTCCATGTGCCCGAACCATCTCAGTACACGCGAATCCACTCTGTTCTCCAACTTCTTCACCATCCTTGTTCTGCTTTGAACCACGTCGTTGGTGATCCGGTCTCTCAGCGTTACTCCAGCCATGCTCCTCAAACACCTCATATC